>JAGFPH010003993.1:30250-54450 GCA_018207615.1 Philaenus spumarius | reverse complement strand
AAACAGGCCAAATTAAGTCAAGCAGAGCAGGTCAATCGAAAGAAATTCCTTTGATTACATAAAAAAAATAAATGAAAATGACTTACAACTAACCATTAATAACCAACTGGTCAATATACCTCCACCGAAAATACACAACACTCAAAAACAACAAGAACAAACATTATATAACTATAGTGGACTCGCTGTGTCCTTAAAGTAAG
The DNA here is from genome assembly GCA_018207615.1 of Philaenus spumarius. Taxonomy (NCBI): domain Eukaryota; kingdom Metazoa; phylum Arthropoda; class Insecta; order Hemiptera; family Aphrophoridae; genus Philaenus; species Philaenus spumarius. Next base: position 54,247 of record JAGFPH010003993.1, on the reverse strand, counting down.
ATAAGGTGCTCGAAAGCACTTATTAATCGTCTAATCTCTAGGATCGGAAGGTGATCAGTCTTCGGACCTTGCAAGATAGACTAAATGATGCATGACGTCATGTCTAACGACAATATTTATTTGAATGATTCCGGCGCCGGGAAATATATGTCATGTCAAGGATACATAATAACCTTCGAGATGGCCAATCTCCTGGTTTAATGTCGAGTCCGGTTACACTTGTTTTCAAGTGATAATGTGTAAAATATTACACAGCAACAAAAACACAAAATAATACCTATAATAGGTTCAGGTGGGGTAAACGCACTTAGCGCAGTTAGCTGAAACAGGATAGCGATTAGAAAAGTGACTGATGGGGTCTGTAGGTACTAGGTGAGGCTTCAGTTGTTCAACATGGGCCTTTTTGATGAAATTTCTGGAATGCTGGAAAGATAGGGCAACAGTGACAGGGGTTAGAAAATCGATAATACGAAAGGGCCCTGACCACCTGGGCATCAGCTTGGCGGCCCTCTTATCTATTGCGGAGCTCAGATTGTGCGTCTTACACCATACTAGATCGCCAATCTTGAATTGATGAGGTCTACGGTTCTTATTGTAGACGCGCTCAGACTTTTGATGGGCTCGAAGAATGTTGTTTTTGGCATTACGCCAGATTTGATGAGGGTCAGAATGGTCCCTGGGAAGCAGGTCGTCGATATTCCAGGTTAAGCTGAGCGGGGTGTTGGGCATGAAGTTAAAAATGATTTTAAAGGGAGAAGTTTTTAAGGTCTCGTGGGTTGCGAAATTGAAAGCTAATTGTAGCCATGATAAGGATTTGTCCCAAGAAGTTTGGTTGTTGGAATGATAGGCAATTAAGGCGGCTTTAAGGTTTCTGTTCAGACGTTCCGCATTGTTCGGTTGGGGATGGTAAGGTGACAAGGTTGCGTGCTTGATACCACGAGTGAAGCAGTAGTTGCGGAACGAATGCGATGTAAAACAGGTAGCATTGTCAGAGATCAAGATCTTAGGAAAACCAAAATGCTGGAAAATGTTTTGGCTTAAGGCCTTAATGGTGTTGAAAGAGGTGGCGTCTCTGACAGGGCAAAGCCAGGTGAATTTAGAGAACTGGTCCACGGCCACCAGTATCATGGTGTTGCCTTGCGCCGTTCGTGGTAGTTTACCAACGTAGTCAATGTGGATTTTCTCCATAGGACGGGTTGGGACAATCGATGACAAATAGCCTAGTTTGCTATTTTGAGCGGGCTTGCTCACTGCACATGTTGCGCAACTTCTAACCTTCTGGGTGACATCCTTTACGAGTGAAGGCCAGAAGAAAAACTCACTCACTTTAAATTTGGTCTTGAAAATACCTAAGTGACCTCCTACTGGGGAATCGTGATAATAATTAATGATTAGGTCCACTAGTGATCTGGGTACGCAAACTTTGATAGGGATACCTTTATGATTCTTAAGGCAAAGGGTCCCTTTATTTAGACAATATCTGCTAGAAGATGCACCAGCTTCTAGATCTGAAATAATGGGACTTAAAATGTCATCAGCGCGCTGTTGAGCGCTAATGTCCTGGAAGGCTAAAGGGAAATTAGTTAAAAGGCTATTGCAGACTATGGTGTTCTCAGAAGGAGACGGTTGTTCTGGTTGCTTTTCCAGCTCAAACATCCTAGAAAGTGAATCTGCGATTACATTTTGAGTGCCCCTAATATGTGCCACTTGAAATTTCAAAGAAGTTAATTTGGCTATCCACCGTCCCATTTTGCCTAATTGTCTAGGACGGGCAAGTAGCCATGAAAGGGCCTGGTTATCAGTTTCTAAGAGAAACTCGCGATGCTCGAGGTACTGTCTAAATTTCTCTACTCCAAAGATTACGGCCAGGCATTCTGACTCATACGCAGAAGAGGCTTTTCTTTCCGCAGGTGTTAAGGTGCGGGAAGCATAGGCAATAGGTTGACGAGAACCGTCAATTTCTTGGAGTAGGACTGCTCCTAAAGCGCACGAACTCGCGTCCGTTTGAAGGACAAAAGGTTTGTCGAAATTAGCCATACGAAGTACGGGAGGTTGCGCAATGGCATTACGCAGATATTCGAAAGCAAGTTGTTGCTCAGTGTTCCAAACGAACTTTTGTCCTTTCCGCCGGAGCAGATTCAGAGGAGCGGCGTGTTCAGCGAAGTTTGGGATAAACTTAGAAAAAAAATTGACCATACCAATAAAGCGTGACACAGCTTTTGGATTGGTGGGTTTAGGAAAAGTTCTGATGGCCTTGGTTCTTTCTGGGTCGATTTGCACGCCTCTAGCAGAAACTAAATGTCCAAGGAAACTTATCTCTCTTACTGCAAAACGAACCTTATCGGGATTAACCGTAAGTTTCGCTCTTCGCAAGCGAGATAGGACTTCACGCAGATGTTTGATGTGCTCATCCCAAGTCTCAGAATAGATGACTAAGTCATCGAGATAATTGAAAACGAATTTAAATTTGATGTCTGAGAAAACTTGGTCTAGAAGTCGAGTTAGAACTTGAGCGCCAGTACAAAGTCCAAATGGGACTCGTGTAAACTGGTAGAGCATCCAAGGGGTACAAAAACTGGTGAGATGTTTAGAACTCTCGGTGAGTGGAATCTGATGGTAGGCTGAATTAAGGTCAAACACAGTGAAAAACTTGGCTCCCACAAACCAATTGAAGCACTGGTGCAGATTAGGAAGGGGTACGGCTTCGATTACGATATGTTGATTTAGTTTTCGATAATCGATGACCATGCGGGGTTTCTTTTCAGGATGTTGAACAAGAAACGCTGGAGAAGAATAATTGGAAATGCTTTTCTCTACTACTCCCTTTTCAACGAGGTCCTTGATGTGCTCCCTCAAAAATTGCATTTTCGGAGGGGCCAATTGATAGGGCTGGCTTTTCACCGTTATATTGTCTTTCAGCACTATTTCATATTTAATTAGGTCGGTGAGTCCTAATTCTGTAGTAAGGACATCAGGGAAATTTTCTATGAGTCCTGAGATCTCCTTTTGACATTTGTCATCAAGGTGACTCAGTGGATTTTCGGTGACCTGAGTAGCAGAGGATAAAGTAACTGTAGGAGGTAACCTTTTTTGAAAATTTACTAATTGAAAGGGTTTAGCCTTATAAAATTTAAACGTGAAGGTGCCTTGGAAAAGATCTAAAATGAGTCGACTTTTCAGAAAGAAATCGGACCCTAGGATGAGAGGACACGACAGCTGAGGTGCCACTAAAATTTCAAAATTCCAGCTGCAGTGCTGTATTTTAATATGGACTTTACAAGCTAGATGGATCCCTAGCTTTTCTCCGTTTGCGGTGAGGCACTCCGATTTTACCTCTTGAACTTCTTTAATTACATTTAAAGATTCTAAATGTTCAAAAAGATTAGAAGACATGATGCTCCTGACTGAGCCAGAGTCTAACAAGGCGTTAGTCTTAAAATTTTTAAAATTCACTTCAACAAGAGGTAGAATCTTGTTGCTCAAACCTCTAGATTTTAAGGACTTATAAGTTTTTCTCGTGAGAGAATTATTAGCTAAGGGAGAAAAACTATTGATCTTATCTTTACCTTTTTTGAAAGAATGGCACTCCCAGTTATAGTGACCAGTTGTTCTGCAGTTGAGGCACGTGGGCCTTAAGTAAAAGGGTGCAACTAATCCCTGTTTAAAATTTGAAGAGTGACAAGATTTAGTGGATGTTGAGAGATTACTCTCATGTTTAGAATGTAGTTTGGACCTATACTGATTGTGTATTACCCCAGGTTTAGTATGAAAGGAAACAGATTTATTAAAAAAAGGTGTCTTACGTGGTAGGGTTTTATTTAAGTATTGAGGTTTAAAAAAAGATTGGTAAAATTTGATATGACTATAGTCGTTTCTTACTGTAGGAGCTTTGATTGGAAAAACGACTAATTTCCGCCCCTTGAGTCGTTTTTTGGATGAGAAGAAATATTTTGTTGATACTGTCGACGTTGATTAGGATACTGCCTACACTGTGGGCTAGTATGACCTCTTTGGCCACAATTGTAACATGTTACGGGTGACCTTATGGGTCTGAACTCGGGTTCCGACCTAGAGAAACCTTTTTTGGTAGCCAATCTTTCTTGGTCAGTGTATAAGGTATTATTGACTTGGGCACAGATGGTATCCAAGTCATTAAAGTTAACAGGCCTTTTTGCGAAAACCAGACAGTTTCGCACTTCCGGCGAGAGAGCATCCACAATAACCTGGGTGATTTCGGCTTCATTTTTATTAACAAGAAGCACCTGCGCTGCTTCCTTGATGTCGGAGACAAAATGGTGCAGAGTCTCTCCCAAACCCTGAGGTCTGAAGAAGAGATCCTGCTCCAAAGTGTTCCGACGTTTAGCAGGAATAAAATTGTCTAGAGCCTCTCTGTGGAAAGCACGAAACGTCGTATGCTTACATAAGCAAGAGCTTAACGGTTCCTTCGCGTAGGGCATAAGAATGCTTAAAATGTTTCTTTTAATGTCCGGATAAATTCTACATAAGGACAAGGCAATTTTGATAAATTTAATTAGCTTCTCTAAGTCGAAGCCGTCTGTTACGGGCAAAGTTGCTATTAACCTTTCAGCGGGATGGCTGAGTTTGCCATAGACTATTTCAGGAGTGGACTCCTGTGCCAAAATAACGGGATCAGGTACAGAACCTGTGTTCAGCGAATTTCTTTCGCTTGACTGCTGCCCAAAATTCGAAATGGTGGGAACTGTGGCCACGTTGATTTGGTGCGGCGCTGCGGACTGCGTGGAAACTACTGAAGCATTTAAATTTTCTGCAGAGAGCGACTGAAAATTCAATTTAAGCATTTGCAGGGCTGCCAACATGCGATTACACTCTGCATTGTGTTCAGCGGCATTTAAATTTAAGTTATTGATACCTGTAATTAATAGGCTCAGCCTAGCCTCAAACAGTTCGAGCCTTGTATTGAAACGAACTAATGCTAAATTTTGTGTGGAGTTTAAATCAGAAAATGTATCATTTAAATCATCAAGAGTTTCCTGAGCAAGGTCTAATTGCTCCTCAACATTGTCGCCAGTAATCTTATTAGCACAAGGCTCAGAACCCGCCTGAAGTAGGCCTCGCAAACTAGGTCGCATAGTCCTTACAGTGCCAACACCGCCTCCTCGCACCATTACCTCAAAAGAAAGTTCTGGCTTTCTAAGATAATCAACTATTTGTTGTAAGTCCGACATGTTTATTTAATTAAATAAAAAAAAGCCAGGTGATAATTTGGAAAAGAGTGAGAAAAAAAATATGTGTACGTGAATAAAAAAATTTAAGACAGATACAAACAGAGAGAAATTTTGTAATTTTTTTTGAATTTTATTAAGTTTTTATCTATTTTTGGATTTTATGAAATTTTATTAATTTTTTTTGGATTTTATAGTTTTTTTTGTAATTTTTTTGATTTTATTTGTCTCTGCTTGGATATATCTAAAATTGTATGTAAAAAGGGAAGCCAAAAAAAAAAAAACAAAAATTTTTAAAGTTTCATCAAAAAAAAATATAGGTTTATGAAATATGTCGTAGTATGAGAAAGGTGCGACGGATGAAGGAAATATCGATAGGAAACAAGAACAAGGACCATTGAGTTACCACCAAACGAAAAAATAAACTAGATAAATAACTATAATCACAGAGTGTGACTAAAAGCAAAACTAAATTTAGGCCTATCCGACAACCGGACAGCTGAACAAAAATTTTAAATGGAAAGTAACCACGCTCAAAGCTATCAGAAAACATGTACCAATCTTACAAAAGAATAATTAAGGGAACGGAAACGATACTGGGCCACATAGATTGGTACTGTTCAAAACTTACCTTAGAATTTTAAATATCACCAAAAGTAGGAATATCTCAGCTTATCTCTTACAATGCACAGGATACCTAAAGGTTACCTCAATAAACCATAGAAATATGTATAATTTTAGGTTTATTAACCAAGTTAAATAAAATTTTATACGCCCTTAATACAAAAAGATAATTAACATGCCCTTAATACAAAGAAAGATTGAGATTAAAAAAAGAAAACATATATATTTTATTAAATTTAATTTAAAAACCCTTCCCAAAAAATAAAATTCAAAAACCCTCCCTTTTAATAAGAATTACAGAAATTATACAAAAAGATTTACAAGTTACAAAGTTTACATGAAGTACCATGGATTTGTTTTAAGAAAGAAAATATATATTTGTCGTTGGCCAACTCTAAAAGGTAATTATAAATAATTGAATAAATAGACAAAATTAATTATGAGACGTCTCTCTATATATATATAAAAAAAAGGTTGTAAAATTTCTAATATGCAGCCCTTAAGGGCTAAGGTCCGAAATGTTGCTAGCTTGCTCCTCCCAATTTATTTAATACTAACATATCTTAAATAGTACACATGTGCAAAAATTATTTTCAAAAATACAGCCTATTTAACACTTAATCATAAGAAAGAACAAAAGCAGATAGTTCTTTTTTTTTTTTTTTTTTTTTTTAAGTTAACTTCTGTCTCTAATTAAAACTCAGTAGAGGATATTTTGATTAGGTAATCCATTTCTTTAGTTGCAAGGTAGGCCCTTTCTAATAGTGGTAGTAGCAGGTTATCTCATTGCATTAAACAGCCCCTAGACTCGCACCAGTTTAACTGTATAACACAGATCACAATTTCCTTTTTAGAAAACTTGCAGTTATTTAAAATAAGCATAAAAGATAGTTCTTTGAGTTGACTGTTTTTATTAAATGTTGTAGCATAAATAGCAAATTGCTACATAGATGGTGATTGTTAATATAACATGCGTAATGTTGCATAACACTGTCTGTACATGTTAGGTAAACCACATGGTAACATAAAGAAATGTTAACGTTTAGTTACATATCAGCCATATTTTCTGCTTATAGCTTATTAAAAGTTTTCAAAATCTGTTACACTGCAGAGATACTACACAGTTACAGTTAATTAATGCATAACACTTTAGGCTTGGTTGTGGAAGAATATTTAGGCTTGACAATGACCAAAATGATATCGGCTTTATAGTTTTGTAGGCTGTCAGATTTACATTTAGAATTTAGGCTGTAAGAATTACATTTAAAGTTTAGGCTGTTGTAAAAAAGAAATATATATAGGTTTCTCTAATAAGTTGAATAAAATGAGTTAGAAAGTTGTACATGAAACAAAGTGGAAATAACCTAATTAAGTTTTACAAGTAATATCTTATAATTATTAAGGTAAAGCTGAAACATCGTACCTGGTATGCGAAAACAAAAGATTTAGAAGTAAATCATGTTCCTTACGACACACGTTACACCGATGAAATTATTTAAAATTTTGTAACATATCGAACACTCACAGCGTCTCAAAGTAACGGTCTAAAATGGCCGACGCTTTCTAGAGCAATCATTTTAACTTAATAGATAATGAACAGCTGATGGGTTGCGAGATAAACGACCTCTGGTTCAGTTATGCACGATTGGAGGTAATACCGTACGGAGTCGACGTCTGGCGGAGAAAAGGATAACTGGGTGAAGGTTAAATACAGAAAGGTTGTAAATAGGTAAAATGAAGGATTGAAGTTGTTGATGGACGTTACAAGATTAACATGGGAAATTTGAAGGATTGTATACCGGAGCTCCTTCTCGGGTGAATAGCGGCTGAACGGATGATAATATATAAGACTTGACATATCTGTGAATGATTATGTTCAGTTTTTGATCCAAATTAGCTGTTTTATATATAATAGGTTTGTAACAACCAATGTTTGAATTGAATTAAAATATAGTTAGCATTTTTCGTTGATTTTTGTTTGTGTTTGTTTTTAGTTTGTCAATGTAACCTCAAAAAGGTAATACTACATTTGATACTGATTTGATCCAAATCAGTTGTTGATCAAAATCAGCTGTTTTAAGCTTTTCATACGAACAGCTGTTTTTGTGTCCCTGATAAAATCAATAGAAATCTTTCTTCCATAAGATTAACATTGAAACTTTGAGGGCCACTGGGGCGTAGCCCTAATGTCCTAGGACTTCGGTGAATGGCCTAAAACCTTCCCAGGGTTAACCTGTGTTACTATGCAAAATTTCAAAGCAATCGGATGGACGGTATACGAACGCAAAGTGGACAAAGAACCAAAAAAAAAAACCCCATAAGGAATACACAGCTGAAATTTGCATTTGATTATAACGTTTGTAAGGCGAAAGATACATGATTTGTAATGCTTGATGGCAAATCTGGGCGTGCATACCTTTAATTTAAGACCTCAATTATGAAAATCGGTCGGGTAGAAGAGCCGAACGGACTCGGAAAAGAAAAACAGAATTTTTTTAATATATAAGATACTTTCTTTGCAGTTTTACACACAGGGAAATTATTTAAGTAATATATAGTTTAAGAAATTATTTTGTCCCTGTCAAACGTGTTTTTCTAGTTTGTCCATTCAATGAAGGCTACGTCTAAGTGTCGGACTCCCCGGAAAACTACTAATTAATGTACACTTTGAATTTAATAAGCAGGTTGCAGCCATTTTATCGGCAACAGTGTATTATTTATTGCAAATAATTTGTAAAGGTATCGTTTAATTACAAATTTCAGCCTATAATATAACACCCAGTCAGGGGCGGATCCAGAAAATTGTTTAGGGGGGGGGGGGGGGGGGGCACAAGGCACGGGTATGAATACCCCTGTATAAAGTGGAGGGTCCGCAGAATTTTGTATAATATTAATATTTAACAGTGGTATTTATGACCTTTTGCACATTAAAATTAATGACTTGTTAGCGAATTTCCGCAGGAAAAATGAGCTATTGCAGTGGCCCTTATGGTAAGACCCAAGGTCGGGAGTAGCAAATGAGCACCGATCATGGTCCCCAGAACACGTTTTGGGATGTCATTAAAAATCATATATATGTGTTCGCACTCTAGCGGCCGCATTTTAAGTCCGATTTGGTTCAAATTTGGTACACATGTTAGTTGTCTACGTCGCTCGGAAGAACAAATTTTTTTCGTTCGTTAGCCAAAAAAATCCAACAATCAGAAGCACGTTTTTTGACAGGAAGTAACTATTTTTTGGGGATTTTTCCTACGAGAATGACTTTGTTTTTGAGTTTTTTCTATAAATATAAATGTAGGATGTTATTCTGCACATTTTGTTTTTACGCGACCTTATAGCTCGCTTGGTTCCCCCAAATTCGATAAAAAAGTAAAATACCATAGAAGTACCCGGTTCAAAGCCATGTGGCGGGTCTACCGTGGGGTTGGCGTGCGAAGCACGCAATGCATTGTGAATTGAAGACACTTCCAATACGGGTATTAGCGTTCGAAGCACGCAATCATAATATTCGGAATGGCGTGCAAAACACGCAATGCTATGTGATTTGAAGATACTCCCAATATGCGGAATAGCGTGCGAAGCACGCAATGCATTGTGTATTGAAGATAATCCCAATATGGGGGTTGGCGTGCGAAGCACGCAATGCTTTGTGTATTGAAGATACTCCCAATATGCGGAATGGTGTGCGAATCATTTTGCAGCTATTCAGCACCGCCGTGAATAGACCTATTTCCCAAATAGTTGGTTGAAACCCTAAAACATAGGCTTATAAACTTAATTTTGGAAATGTGCTCAACTCACGTCAGTGGTTCAGGTACGTGGTCGAATTATTATTTATTTAGTAGCTTTTATTTGACATAATTTTTTTTTAAAATATGACAGTAAAACATTGTTATACAACACTAAAACTTAAGACTACCACAAACGTTAGCTAATAACTTTATTTAGTTTGGAACATTCAATTGAAACATGTTCTCCCTTCTATAAAACTTTTATTAATCAGGCGTTTTTGATTATTTTGGCTCCTGTAAATAACTAAGTTGAAACATAACTGTAAGGCAGTCCGCACACGGGTCGTCAAGCTATCGTCAAGGAATCGACAGTGTGCTCCATTCCAACTTTCAGGGTTATGTTTACAACATCAATATTATAATTCTTGTGAACGTGATTGATTTAAATATGAGTTATAGAACTAATGTATGTTATAATACGTTAAGATTTGCTTTGAGGTTAGAAAGTGTATATAAATACAACCTTTTATTATCAATATTTTTGTTTATACAAATTTAATGAAGAGATACCTATTCGTTTAACTTCGGAAACATTCGTACATCTTCGTATAACATATAAACATATTCGATTATTAATTTCTTCACTATAATATAATAATTCCTAAATCATTTAATCTATCTATCTATCTATATATATAAAAGCCAAATCCACTGACTCACTGATCACGATTTATAAAAAACCACTGAACGGATTGGAATGAAATTTGGTATGTAGCTTCCTCTAGGGCCGTAGGTGCTCTCTAAGAAAGGTTTTCAAAAAATTCAAAATCTTAGGGGGTGTTTGGGGGGGGGGGCAAGTTTACTAAATCACGATTTCTCCAAAACCACCGAACGGATTGGAATGAAATTTGGTATGTAGCTTCCTCTAGGGCCATAGGTTGCTCGCTAAAAAAGGTTTTCAAAAAATTAGAAATTTTAGGGGGGTTTGGGGGGTCAAAGTTACTAAAAATCCCCATAAGAAATACATATGTAGTGTAATATATTTATTGATATAATATATTTTTGTTACTATACATTGAACTTTGATTTGTCTATCAGTGCAAAGCCGGATCGGGCCAGCTAGTCTTCTTCTATATATACTAGTAGTTCTGCGAACAGTAGACCTCGCTCGTTGAAATAACAAATGTGGTTTTGAGCTTAGGTTAAAAATAGTGTGCCAGTAAGGAAGTAAGCACAAGGTTTAGCGGGTGAAACATTATTTACAATTCCCGCGATTCCCGAGATTTCTAGTTCCCGTTTTTATTTCTTTTCTTGAGCTTTAACTGCTAAAGATTTTCTTTTAGAGGCATTGTGTTTTGTTTTGGTTTATAATGCGTAAGATAGCTAACAATATCGCGTTATAGAGGGACAACATACAATTAAATATTTACATACTTAATTAAATAACTCAAAATTAACAATGTATCATAAGTTAACTTAAGTTCCATATCATATTCCAATATTAGAAATAATGAAAACAAACGATGTTAAAACGTCGTGATAGTGATCTCAACCCATGTACCAACACTTCCCACGGTGTCCTACGGTCATTTTTTGTATGTCCTTTATCGCCGCGAGGTTTCATTTGTTTCATCTCATTTTGTAATTCAAGTAAAGCTAAGTCAAATACTTTTATGAAATTTACAATGATAGTTTACAGGTATACAGTTTATCCTCTACACTTTCTTATAATAATATGTCATTTTTGGGCAAATAAATGATATATTCCTAAATTACTATTCAAAACAGGCCTAGTTTTGTTAGCAGTCTTGTAGTAGGAATATAAAAACTGGTGTTTTCAAAATAAGAAATTTGAAATTGATAAATATTTCTATACAATTCTATTTACGAAACTTTTTTACATTTATGAAAAAAAATTACAATAATTTTTACTACTTTTTATGTAGGCCTAAAGTTAAACATTTTCCTTTCGTTACTGAACGTGATTGTTTCTTGAGCTAATACATTTCTTAATTTTACTTCAATAATCTTTTTACTGGCATATATGAATTATTTAAACCTTTATCTACAAAAAAACTATGGAACACTTTTGAATTGGTTTAGAATAAACGTATAAAAACATGGTTGAAATACAAAAACTTGGACGATTTTTAACAAATTCGAAGTTTACGGCCATTTTGTGAGCTTACCGTTAGAGATACGGAAAAAAAAGAATACAATTTTGTTTAAAATTTAATTTGGTTTTAGCAAAATGTTATTAGTTTTTAAATACGACTTACGGTTAAGCCACAAACTGGCTTTGGAAAAAAGCTTACATTGAGAGTAACGGTCCGGCCGCCATTTTTATTTTATTTAAGGGGTTAAAAATGAAAAATGAAAAGTAAACGGAATGAATTTCGAAATCTACTCGCGTCTGTTGTTAATATAGAATTTTTTAATCGCATTTCGTCCATCTTAAACATTTCATAGAAAACGTAGAATTAATTGATACTATTAGTAAAACTTGTTTTTAATTAGTTTATAGACAAGTTTTTATTTGCACACGGCCATTTTACTGTAACAATTAAAATTAACAAGGATTCCGTTAATTAATTTTCTCAGACAGTTTCGCAAAAGTCACTTGCCTGCCTTGTCTTAAGTTTTTATTTCTAATTTACAATTAAAACGTGTATGTATATGTCATCAGTTTTTTGTGCTGCCTAGGAGCATTAAATGAAATATGCGTTTGTTCGTGCCCTAAAACTGAATTCATTTTGATAAAAACATTTTTTATTTCAACATTTGGAAATTTTGTCGGAAAAATTCTTAGGTTAGGCCTAGACTGATGAACCAACACACGTATTTACTTTTATTACCATAGCAACCAATTGAATAAAATAACAGATAAAACATCTGTTTGCTCTAATATTTCCATTAGCAGCTGATTTCAAACTTTGAAGCAATTATTCGTATTTATAACTTTTAGGTTATTTTTTTATTAAAGTGTAGACCCGACCTAAACCCCTTTATACTAGCAGTTGCAGGTTCTTTTACCCTTTATTATAATTGCTGTTATAAAATATACGAAATAGTTTTATTTGAACATTTAAAATTATTTACCATCTTAGCTTTGGGGTTATTACGAGTATTAATCCTACACCTTTATGATTATGTTTATAGAAGGTTCCAACGGGGTTGGTGTGCGGAGCTGGGTTTCCTCTAGTTTTAAGTAAAATAAAGCGAATATATCCAATAATGCTTTTCAAAATAGTGACTGTTTGAAAATTTCCAACCTAAATTACCCCAAAACCGCACATTTAATTTCAAGACACCGTTTTTGTAGTCCTTTTAGTTCCCTATCGGATGGTGTTACTGTCAAAACAATAGGATGATGGATAATAGTTAATAGCTGGGCATCGGTCAGTATTTTTTTTGTAAAATTGTTTTTTTTAGGAAAATGTATGTAAATACGAATCACATACTAAATATGAATATTTTTCGATCTTACGTACATATGAACTGTTTAGTTAAATAATAATAAAAAAGTAAAAAAAAAAAAAAACATGAGTGCAATTAGTTTACATTTTATTAGAATATATAATCATTAGATAATTAATATTACCTTTATAGAAATACAAAGAATCAGTGGCGTAAATACGATTTTAATTTGGTGGGTGATTTTAACCTGGATAGAGATACTACCGAGGGATCCCCCAACTTGATATGTATATATAGAGAATGCTTTAAACTAACATTTCGTGTGAACCAAATATGATTTGCTAGAAAGGTTTGTTTTGTAAGGCCGTGGGAAAGTCAGCGTTTTGACGTTTTCATCTTACACCTGAAATTCAAACCTAAAGGATTTTTATAACATGCGTAGAATAGCATTTGTCAGTCGCGTGGTTGTATTGTATGTATGGATGGGAGGTTTCTATATTTGTTCTCACTTTTGTTATTCAAATAATTCTAAGTCAAACACTTTTACGAAAAGATAATTTACAAGTTTACAGATCAATTCTTTGATTTATTCTCTACACGTTGTTATAATAATATTTCATTTTTGGGCAAAGTATATATTTCTAAATTACGTTTCAAACTTGGCATAGTTTTGACAGCAGTCTTGTAGTAGGATCATAAAAATTGGTGTTTTCAAAATAAGAAATTTGAAATTGATAAATGTTTTTATACAGTTCTATTTAGAACTAAATTACGAAACTTTTTTACCCTTATGAAAAAAAATTACAAAACCTGTTTACTACTGTTATGTAGGCCTAAAATTGAACTTTTATTTTTCGTAACTGAACATTTTTTGTTTCTTGCGCTAATTACTTTGTAAATTTTACATCTATAATTTTTGTACTGGCATATATAAATTCTTTGAACCTTTCTCTACAAAAAACATGGAACACTTTTGGATTGGGGTTCATTTACTATTTTTGGCGAATTTAAAAAAAAAATGCTTGCAAACGCCAAAAAATCCATTTTTGTTAACGTTGCCGGTTTTAGGGTTAACGGTATATGTTAAAACAGCAGTATTTTAAAACATTTAGATTTTATTTTAAAATTTTTCAATTTTTTCTAAATATTATTATTAGTCTTTCCTCTTTGGGGGGGGTGATTGATCACCCTGATCACCCCCCTTATTTACGCCACTGCAAAGAATGCAGACACTGGTGAAAATGTTTTCAGAACGGTTAATAACAGCACAAAAATAATGTTTTAGTTACGTTTGGTGTTTGAATAAAGAAATAAGTTGAAAATTATACCACCTGATTCATTGTTAATGATTTATGTTTGTTAAATAGTATATAAACATCTGTAGGTAAAATTAACAGATTAACATCTGTTTGTAAAACATCTGGATTGTATCTATTCGCCTGTATTTAGTGACTTCAAAGGTGGTATATAAAAGAAGTTCAGAGTTTACATAGGCGAAAAGAGCTAATTTGAGTATTTTTGCAGACATAAGTCCTAGCGCATTCGATTCCTGACGTTTAAAAACCATTAAATGATAATTTTCATCCAAATCTTAAGAGCCGTTAGCGAGATCTCCGAAATAAAAGCATATACAAGAACTGCTCGTTTAATATGATAAGATGTGTAATAATTGGTTTGTTCAACCCGGCATCCTACACCAACACAGTAAACACAGCAATCTTGTGGTTACGTATGCTGTTATCTTTGACTTAACTGTTATCTTTCTTCCTATTGCTTTGATAGATGAATCATCCGTTAGGGAATTAAAATGGCTACATAAAATGTATCTGGACATTTTTCTTTAAAATGTACGGTTTTTGGGTAATTCATGTTTGAAGTTTTCAAACAGTCGCCATTTTGAATCGCATGATTGGATATAGTCGCTTTTTACTTCCTCCCACCTATACGTAGTATATGGAGAAAGTATTGTTTTCGTCAAAATTTTCGAATTTGAATTTTTAGTGGAATTACCTGTTTTGGTGCTCCCTGAACCCCAAAAAATTGTTTAGTGGAATTATCTGTGTTGGTGGTCCCTGAGCCCAAAAATATGTTTAGTGGAATTATTTGTTTTGGTGTTCCCTGAACCCAAAAAAGTGGTTTTTTGGTGATGTCTGTCCGTGTGTCTGTTAGGATGTGTAACAGAGACCATACCAACGGTCCGATTTTGATGAAATTTGGTATGTAGGTGTAGTTCTGGAATATATCCAAGCGTTTTTTTCATTTAAATTTTTGATTTTTAAGGGATTTTACCCCCCAAAATGGCAAAAAACGAGAAAAATTAAAATTTCTCAACAACGGCTCTAACGATTTTGATAAAATTTGGCTTATTTGTAGCCCTTAATGTACCCTACCATATGCAAAAAAACGAACCTTTATAAAAATTCTCGTTTAGGTAATAATAATAACTGATTTTTGGGGTTTTGGCCAAAAAGTGGGTTGTTTTTCAAAAATTTTCAAAACCTTTTTTCGTGCATCTATACAGGCCTAATTGACATGTTTGGTGCAAATTTGTTCGAAATCTATCGATTAGTTTTAATAATAATAATAATAATAATAATAATAATAATAATAACATTATTATAATATAATATGGATGTGTGTTACATGCATCTAATATTTTCCATGGTATCATTTTCCTACTTTTGCAATTCTAAATAACCACCTCCTATGCTACTCTTGGGAAGGTATAAAGTTTCAACTGGGAGAAAGTATGTGGCAGTTATCTGGTTCCGTTTATTTGGTATAACTTCGAGACAAGTTTGAACTCAATCGGTCGAACCATTCTCTAGGTATCAATTATTTCACTAACAGCTCGTACCAGACAGACAAACGAAAAAGTAAGCACAATGTTTCTATTATGAAATATATTTGGATCAGCGACCAAGGAATACTATAGACCGGCAAAGCCTATACATAACGCATTAAGAGAGTTGAAGCCGACCACGCCCAATCATAGGTGAAAACACCGGATTCTCTGTCCGCGACCGGTACAAATTTTAATTCGCCGCGTTTCATTAACACCGTTTGAACACACACTTAGTGTTGAGATAAAATTCTGAATTTTTAAAATCTTGCTTAAAACACTATGACCGTGCTGACGGTATCAAACAAAAATAGAAAAATATATTTTATTTAGTGGGAAAAAATATAAAACAAAGAAAGTCAACGTTGTGTTTAGACATATGACATGAAATTTCGGCATAGCGAGAAAGTTTTGTATTTTTGGGGCAGGAGATTTGTCAAAGCGTAAAAGTTGTTGGAAATCAACCAAAAAAGAAAAAAATGATTCTTTACATTTCTTTGTAAAATGTTTAGTTTAGCCTGTAGGCTGTGGTATAGTGACGAGTGGTTTGATTGTTTTGTGAACCGGCGCGCTGACAACACCATCGCTAATCTACTGTATCTACAAGTCTTGTCATTCATTTGTAGTGCTATTGCTTGTTCTATCACTATATTGTACCGTACATTCATGGTCCGAGTAATTATAATTTAATAAAAATTGTTAATAAATTAAAATTGGATAATAAGAACAATAACAATAAGGAAACTGAACGAGTTACACGGTTTTGAAAGAAAACAACATTTTATTCAAAATTATAACTATAAAACAATCCTTGTCCTAGAATAAAAAATAAAACCACAATATCCATCTTAAATCATAATGTTGCTAACTTTACTCAGAAAAATATTCGCTAAATAGACAAAATTGCAAATTTAGACGAAACCAAAGAAATAAAAAAATGTAATTCCAATCAAACTAATAATTACTAGTCATACTAAATATTTACTGAAATACTATAAAAAACTAGGCGGCAAACCTATAAAAACCCTTTTTTTTAGTTTGTTCACTTAAAAAACCCACAATCTGCATCTTAAATCACAACGTTGCTAACTGTACTTACAATAACGCTGACGCTCGGAAGTAGCGGAGTCAGACGTTTTCATCCCCACCACTCTTAGGTGAATCGGCTTCAAGCCTTGCGCGACATTGCCAGTCTATAGTATTCCTTGGTCGCTGGTCTGGATCCCAGAAACTAATCCACACAAGGGGACCAGAGAGTGCGGTGTGGCACCCTGTATAATGTGTCTAGTCTATGGTGCGTGGTGTGTCATAAGTTTTGAAACAATGTTCTACTGCAAGGGTGCTTATTGAGTCCATTGCTGTTCTCGCTGTTTACTGGAGTTACATTCATCACAGTTGTACTAAGTGCTGTTAAAATGCATTTCTTCCGGGCAAAATAAACAAATAATTACAGTTTTTCAGAACTAATGGATTGCTTTTTATTTTACTCGTATCGCTTCTACAATAATCGCATTTACATATTTGGCTCAAGGCTTTAATCGATAATGCTTCAAATTTATTGTAAAAACCTAACCTAAGTGAATAGTCGGTACGGTAATTATTCAATAATAATTGATTCAATAAGCAGTCTATTTCTTATGTAAAGATATTGAATGCACAATTTCTGATTTGTATGGCTGTGAAGGCTAATTATAGTGAATGAGTGTGGTAACACATGTTTAAGCGTTTCGTGATTTATAGTTGATTTTGTAACCCGTACCAATTAATACTGCCAGTTGTCATATTATTGCTCTATACGAATGAATAATAGGGCTTTGTAGTGTTCAGATAATTTACTATGAAAAAATGGGTTTTATGTTGAGCAGCTGATATTTTTGAATACAAGGTGAACGAGAACAGCGATAAATTAATTCGAACAAACAGCTGTACAGCGGAATTACAAATGTTTATGTGTATTGCGTTTTCAACCGACTGTTTGGAAACTGGTCCACTCACGAAAGCGCTGAATAGCTGTCTCCGTGTACGGAATACGTTATAGCCCGTTTACTGTTTAGTTGATGTTATGGGCCTTATTGGAGGCTTGCCGCGCTACTGAAGATACAGGCGCGAATGCTGGCGCTTGAGCGAACCGCTACTAACCTGACTAAAAACATCAGTTCCCTAAAACACATCTCTGTTTAACACGCTCACTGCTAAGGACGCACATGTGAGCTGGACACTGAACACTATGAGAAGCGGTCGACCCAGAGTGCATTGCACGCCAACCCGTATTGGTAGTGTTTCCAATACACAGTGCATTGCGTATTTCGCACACAAACCATATTGTGCGTATTTTCAATACAAAGTGCACTGCGTGCTTCGCACGCCTACATCCGTATTGGGGGTATTTTCAATACACAATGCATTGCGTGCTTCGCACGCCATCCCCCGTATTTGAAGTATTTTCAATATACAGTGCATTGCGTACTTCGCAAGCCAACCATCGTATTGGGTGTATTTTCAATACACAGTGTATTGCGTGCTTCGCACGCCAATCCCCGTATTAGGAGAAGTTTTAATACACAATGCATTGCGTGCTTCGCACGATAATCCCGGTATTAGGAGTATTTTCAATATACAGTGCATTGCGTGTGTCGCACGCCAACCCCCGTATTGGGGGTATTTTCAATACACAGTGCATTGCGTACTTCGCACGCCAATCCCCATATTAGGAGAAGTTTCAATACACAATGCATTGCGTACTTCGCACGCTAACCCCCGTATTGGACGTATTTTCAATATACAGTGCATTGCGTGTTTAGCACGCCAACCCCCGTATTGGGGGTATTTTCAATACACAGTGCATTGCGTGTTTCGCACGCCAACACCCGTATTGGGGGTATTTTCAATATACAGTGCATTGCGTGTTTCGCACGCCAACCCCCGTATTGGGAGTATTTTCAATATACAGTGCATTGCGTGCTTCGCACACCAACATCTGTAGGTAAAATTAACAGATTAACATCTGTTTGTAAAACATCTGGATTGTATCTATTCGCCTGTACTTAGTGACTTCAAAGGTGGTATATAAAAGAAGTTCAGAGATTACATAGGCGAAAAGAGCTAATTTGCGTATTTTTGCAGACATAAGACCTAGCGCATTCAATTCCTGACGTTTAAAAACCATTAAATGATAATTTTCATCCAAATCTTTAGAGCCGTTAGCGAGAGCTCCGAAATAAAAGCATATACAAGAACTGCTCGTTTAATAAGATAAGATGTGTAATAATTGGTTTGTTCTTCCCGGCATCCTACACCAACACAGTAAACACAGCAATATTGTGGTTACGTATGCTGTTATCTTTGACTTAACTATTATCCTTCTTCCTATTGCTTTGATAGTTGAATCATCCGTTATTGAATTAAAATGGCTACAAAAAAGGTATCTTGACATTTTTCTTTAAAATGTACGGTTTTTGGGTAATTCAGGTTTGAAGTTTTCAAACAGTCGCCATTTTGAATCGCATGATTGGATATAGTCGCTTTTTACTTCCTCCCACCTATACGTAGTATATGGAGAAAGTATTGTTTTCGTCCAAATTTTCGAATTTGAATTTTTAGTGGAATTACCTGTTTTGGTGCTCCCTGAACCCCCAACAAATTTTTTAGTGGAATTATTTGTTTTGGTGTTCCCTGAACCCGAAAAAGTGTTTTTTTGGTGATGTCTGTCCGTGTGTCTGTTAAGGATGTGTACAGAGCTGGAGACAATACCAACTGTCCGATTTTGATGAAATTTGGTATGTAGGTGTAGTTCTGGAATATCTCCAGGCATTTTTTCATTTTAAGAAATTTTAGATTTTTAAGGTTTTTTACCCCAAAAAATGGCAAAAAATAGAAAAATCCAAATTTCTCAAAAACTGCTCTAACGATTTTGATAAAATTTGGCTTATTTGTAGCCCTTAATGTACCCTAGCATTTGCAAAAAACAGCAACTTTATAAAAATTCTTGTATAAAAAACTTTACAAAAAAATAACTGATTTTTGGGGTTTTTGGCCAAAAAGGAGGTTGTTTTTCAAAATTTTTCAAAACTTTTTTTCGTGCGTCTATACGGGCCTAATTGACATGTTTGGTGCAAATTTGTTCGAAATCGATCGAATAGTTTTAATAATAATATTATTAAAATATAATATGAATGTGTGTTACATGCAACTAATATTTTCCATGGTATGTCCTAATTTTGCAATTCTAAATAACCACCTCATATGCTACTCTTGGGAAGGTATAAAATTTCAACTGGGAGAAAGTATGCGGCAGTTATCTGGTACCGTTTATTTGGTGTAACTTCGTGACAAGTTTGAACTCAATCGGTCTAACCGTCCTCTAGGTATGAATTATTTTACAAGAAGCACGTACAGACAGACAAACGAAAAAGTAAGCACAATGTTTCTATTATGAAATACGTTTGTCTGGATTCCAGGAACAAATCCACACAAGGGGACCAGATATTGCTGTGGCACCCTGTATAATGTGTCTAATCTATGGTGCGTGGTTCTGAACTTAAGTTTTGAAACATTGTTCTACTGCAAGGGTGCTTATTGAGTCCATTGCTGTTCTCGCTGTTTACTGGAGTCACATTCATCACAGTTGTACTAAGTGCTGTTAAAATGCATTTCTTCCGGGCAAAATAAACAAATAATTACAGTTTTTCAGAACTAATGGATTGCTTTTTATTTTACTCGTATCGCTTTTACAATAATCGCATTTACATATTTGGCTCAAGGCTTTAATCGATAACGCTTCAAATTTATTGTAAAAACCTAACCTAAGTGAATAGTCGGTACGGTAATTATTCAATAATAATTGATTCAATAAGCAGTCTATTTCTTATGTAAATATATTGAATGCACAATTTCTGATTTGTATGGCTGTGAAGGCTAATTATAGTGAATGAGTGTGGTAACACATGTTTAAGCGTTTCGTGATTTATAGTTGATTTTGTAACCCGTACCAATTAATACTGCCAGTTGTCATATTATTGCTCTATACGAATGAATAATAGGGCTTTGTAGTGTTCAGATAATTTACTATGAAAAAATGGGTTTTATGTTGAGCAGCTGATACTTTTGAATACAAGGTGAACGAGAACAGCGATAAATTAATTCGATCAAACAGCTGTACAGCGGAATTACAAATGTTTAAGTGTGTTGCGTTTTCAACCGACTGTTTGGAAACTGGTCCACTCACGAAAGCGCTGAATAGCTGTCTGCGTGTACGGAATACGTTATAGCCCGTTTACTGTTTAGTTGATGTCATGGGCCTTATTGGAGGCTTGCCGCGCTACTGAAGATACCGGCGCGAATGCTGGCGCTTGAGCGAACCGCTACTAACCTGACTAAAAAAACATCAGTACCCTAAAACACATCTCTGTTTAACACGCTCACTGCTAAGGACGCACATGTGAGCTGGACACTGAACACTATGAGAAGCGGCCGACGCGCAGTGCATTGCACGCGAACCCCAATATTGAGAGAATTTTCAATACACAATGCATAGCGTGCTTCGCACGCCAATCCCCGTATTAGGAGAAGTTTCAATACACATTGCATTGCGTGCTTCGCACGCCAACCCCATGTTGGGAGAGGTTTCAATACACAATGCATTGCGTGCTTCGCACGCCAACCCCCGTATTGGGAGGATTTTCAATACACAGTGCAATACGCCAATCCCCATATTGGGAGAATTTTCAATACACAATGCATTGTGTGCTTCGCACGCCAACCCCCGTATTGGGAGGATTTTCAATATACAGTGCATTGTGTGCTTCGCACACCAATCCCCGTATAAGGAGTATTTTCAATACACAGTGCAATACGCCAATCCCCGTATTAGGAGAAGTTTTAATTCACAGTGCATTGCGTACTTTGCACGCCAATCTCCATATTAGGAGAAGTTTCAATATACAGTGCATTGCATGCTTTGCACGCCAACCCCCGTATTGGGTGTATTTTCAATACACAGTGCATTGCGTGCTTCGCACGCCAATTCCCATATTAGGAGAAGTTTCAATACACAATGCATTGCATGCTTTGCACGTCAACCCCCGTATTTTGAGAATTTTCAATACACAATGCATTACGTAAAGTATTTTTGTCGAACCTTCATAATTTTCTTATTTAATAGATCAGATCAAGCTCACAAGAGAGTAAGGCTGCAGCCTACTGAATCCACGTGTATTGTACGTTGTAGTTTAATCATGTAAATCTAAATATTAGTATGCATACAAGTGCTCGCTATGAAACGTATTGAAAAAGGGTATGCTTCCTTATGGCCCTAAGCCATACAGGAAGCTACATAAAGAAATTTCATTCCAATCCGTTGAGTAGTTTTTGAGAAATCTTTATTTAATAACTTTGACACCCCAAACCCCCCTAAAATTTAGAATTTTTTTAAAATTCGTGGTGGTTGGTATTTTCAGTATTTTTAACATAATTGTATTCTTTTTAAGTGTTCAGTCAGTGAGTGGTATTTGGCTTATATATATATAGATCTTAAATAATAAAAGCACTATTGTCATAATAATAAAAGATCTGAAATTATGATTTTAGTAACTTTGATCAACCCAAACCCCTCCAAAAATTTCGAAATTTTTCATACCCTTTCTTAGAGAGCACCTGTGGCCTTAGAGGAAGATACATACCAAATCTCGTTCCAATCCGTTCAGTGGTTTTGGAGAAATCGTGATTTAGTAACTTTGACCACCGAACCCCACCTATGATTTCGAATTTCTTTAAACCCTTTCTTATCAGCACATACGGCCCTAGAGGAAGCTACATACCAAATTTTATTCCAATCCGTTCAGTAGTTTTAGAGAAATCGTGATTTAGTAACTTTGACCACCCCCCCCCCAAAATTTCGTAGTTTTTGAAAACCTTTCTTAGTGAGCACATATGGCCTTAGAGGAAGCTACATATCAAATTTCGTTCCAATCCTTTCTGTAGGTTTTGAGAAATCGTGATCAGTGAGTCAGTGGATTTGGCTTTTATATGTATAGATAAATAAAGAGAGATATAGTAAAGTATACAATCAAGCAGTTACTACTGTACATATGTACTTATTAAACCAAACATACGTAATCAGTTATAGATAGACGCTGTGGTTACAGATAAATATCTAACATGTAGTTAACAACATTTCGTTGTCACCAAGTCGTGATTTACCAATGCGATTGTATGGAACGGTTAGAAACCTCGCACATATCCACAACGTCTAGTTAGTGGAAGTTTTATTTGTACCATTCTGTATGCCGTCAAGTTTGTTTTATAGTCATTAAAACGTGATGAAATCCGAAAAAAACGATAATATTTAACGCTATGAAAAGCCTTCACCGAGATTCATTCGGTCGATAACGAATTTGATATGTATTATATATGTCAGAAGCGCGTTTGGAGTCAGAGATCAAGGCTCCAAATACTCCCAATACGGTGGTTGGCGTGCAATGCACTGTGCGTCGGCCGCTTCTCATAGTGTTCAGTGTCAAGCTCACATGTGCGTCCTTAGCAGTGAACGTGTTAAAAGGGTGTAAATACAAATCCGCGGTCCAGACCTGACCCAACCCCCCTAAAAGTTTTTCTGGTCACGGCCTTGGACTCTTGACTCCAAACTCGCTTCTGACATATATAATACACTAGGGGAGACCCCTGCGTGCTCCGCACGCCAACCCCCAACGGAACTATCTAAAAACATATGTTATGTTTTATTTATAATAAAGGTGTAATATTAATAATTACCTAAAAACTAAGATGGTAAATAATGTTAAATGTTCAAACCAAATTATTTCTTATATATTTTTATAATAGCAGTTAATAATAGTTAAAAGAACCAGCAAAGCTCAGGTCTACACTTTAAAACCCTAACCCAAAAGCTAGAGATACAAAAATAATTGCTTCAAATTTTGAAATCAGCTGTTAATAGAAATATTGAAGCAAACATTATTTTATATTATCTGTTAGTACCAGGAGACCGAGCTAAAGCTCGATTATAAGCAGGGCTATGATTTCAATAATAAATATTGGAATATTGAGTTTTGAGGTTAGGCCTATAACATTAAACAACTAAATAAAGGGTATATACAACATTAGGCTTACCTGTAATAAAAATACAGTTTAAAGGATTAACCATAATCTCAACGCTATGCCTCAG
>JAGFPH010003992.1:117470-132416 GCA_018207615.1 Philaenus spumarius | reverse complement strand
AATGCATGAGAAAGTGCGAAACGGTAAAATTCTATTAAAGCGTTTCATAAAATGTATGAGAAAATGCGTGACGATAAAATTCTATTAAAGCGTTTCATAAAATGCATGAGAAAGTTCGAAACGGTAAAATTCAATTAAAGCGTTTCATAAAATGCATGAGAAAGTGCGAAACGGTAAAATTATATTAAAGCGTTTCATAAAATGCATGAGAAAATTCGTGACGGTAAAATCCGATTAGAGCGTTTCATAAAATGCATGAGAAAGTGCGAAACGGTAAAATTCTATTAAAGCGTTTCATAAAATGTATGAGAAAATTCGTGACGGTAAAATCCGATTAGAGCGTTTCATAAAATGCATGAGAAAATGCGTGACGGTAAAATTCGATTAAAGCGTTTCATAAAATGCATGAGAAAATGCGTGACGATAAAATTATATTAAAGCGTTTCATAAAATGCATGAGAAAGTGCGAAACGGTAAAATTCGATTAAAGCGTTTTATAAAATGCATGAGAAAATGCGTGACGGTAAAATCCGATTCACTGCCAGCAAATTTAGCGCGGAGTTACGCCTATAGAAGTTTACACTTCAAAAAAAAAATTTCCCTTCAAAAAGTATCGTGTATAATTTTGTTTTTATTATTATTTACATTACAATGTGTTCGATGGATGTGAAAGACAAGTAAATCGAACCAGATAGCGTAGAAAACGTAACGACATGGAAACACAATCTGTTACAAGACAACGTGCAATTTGAAAGGAGAGAAATGAACGACCAAGTTTAGTCCCTATGACAGTTGTTGTTAAAGTGTGGCGTGATTAAAACGTAACGACTGTTTTACTTTTCGAAATTTTCTACGACTGCGAATAAAACAACTGTGACGTCAACACGGCAGTAGATACAAACTTTAATTAACCAAGTCTGGGGTAGCGTTCAACGAGTTTGGCACGAATTTTAAAAATAACTTCTACCTCTTCCTTCGTCTAAAGACTGGAAGACGATACTAGATAGGTAAGAGTTCACGTTTATTGTTTAACTAATTAGTTTGTTCGGGCTTTAAACAAATCTATTTGTTAACTTTGTATTTAATAAATCTGAGATGTGAGAGTTTGATTATCTCGACAAGCGTTCCGTACCGCCATAGGCATAACCACGACGACCGTATGGAGGGGGTTACAACAAAAGGGGGTGAGGGATCATGGACAAATTTTAAAAATTAAGATGCAAAATAATACGCTTTAGGCTTCCGAAAGTATTTTAAAATGAAATAGGTATATATACTTTTACACTTCTAATAATTGTGATTCAGGCCCATTTTAGAATAATTTAAAGGTGCGGCTATACATACACGTCACGTCACGTCACGTCACGTCACGTCACGTCATGTCCCGTCCACTAACGTCATTTTAGGTAGGGTGGCTATACATACCCGTCACGTCACGTCACGTCCGTCACGTCAAGGCACAAAAAGTAGCGCGCGCACATCTTGGCTTTCCAATCCACTGGGTCACACTACTTACTGTTGAGTCAACCATGGAGGAGTCCTCATCTTCGAGTTCCGACACCGACGAGGACATTTTGATGCTAGTTCTTTTGGATGAAGAGAACAAAAGAAGAAGAACTGTAGGAACACATCCTATTATAACCTATAACTTTTTTTTGTCTTTATGGTAACAACTGAATAGTTTGAATGAATAATCTTAATAGAATCTTATAATATTAAATACAATTTAAGTTTACAATTCAAGGTTACAAGTACAATAAATTACATCAAAAGGGAATGTAACGTTAATGATTATTACATGTTGTAATTATTTTTCTGGAGATCTGCCGAGCCTATTGTCGGGCGGTCTGTTTTAAGTGTAAGAAAATGTAATTTTATTAATACCAAACAATTTTAAAATGTTATTTTGATTTAATCCGTATATTTTTAAGGGTACTTTTGTGTTTTTTGTTTTGTTTAAGGTTACAATCCCAATTATAAGTATTTTTAGAGAACTAACTGGCAGATTTTATTGCAGCTTGTTTAAAAAAAAGAAAATATTGTAATTTTAATCAAAAATGTGAAATTTCATTTTTGTTTTAATAGTTATATATTTTATAAGTACACTTTTTGGGGTTTTTTAGATTTAGGTTACAACCCTATTAATACCTATATCTTGAGATTCATTTTGACCTAGGTAATTTTTACAAATTAAATAAAACAGCCGACCTAGCTTTTTTACAATAAATTTGCTGTAATTTTATCAGTATTTTGTGCTTTATAACTGAAACACAAAGTTAGTTTCAGTTGTAGTCAACGGTCAATATATTTCCATGTTAAACTATTGTTATACAATTATTATTATTATCAATGTTATCTTGACTTTATAAGTGAGCCTCTAAACCGCAGTAATAGAGTTATAATTTTAGATTATAAAGTTATTATAGTAGTTATAATAGTAATGTATATACTAAATTTATATTGATAAAATTAATTTTGATAAAATATATTACTGTATACAATCTAAATATATTTTTCTTACCTGTGGAATTCATTTTAATTGCAATTTCTTCCCAGCAGTAGTTCCTCCTTACGTTATTCATGTATAAATTGTGAGAAGGGTCAAAAAGTTATTTGAAGTCTTGCACTAAAGTTATCAAATACTCGTCGTCCATGGTTGACGCACAACAAAACACTATGTTACTGAAGGAACGACACACAAGAAACAGGTGAACAGACACACTTCACCCCTTGAACTGATAAGGTGCAATATTTTTGTTTATCTCTGTTATGGAGCCAACAAAATATAGTCAAAAAACATTCAGCTATACCAACGATGTTTCCCGACTGTGCGCGGACAAAGCCGAAGCGGAGATAAATGACGTCGCTTGACGTGACCCCTGGCTATACATACCCGTCACGTCACGGCACGTCACGTCACGTCACGGCACGGTATGCTCTCTAGAGCATTCGAATATTTTCTGGACGTGACGTGACGTGACGTGACGGGTATGTATAGCCACCTCCATTTGATTACACAGGGAGCATACCTCTGGAAAAAGACGGGACGTGACGTGACGTGTATGTATAGCCGCACCTTAAAATAGCAACCATGACTCATCCCCCGCCAAATCTTTCCGTGCGCTGCCTCTAACCTCATAGGCCTAGAACACACACGGCGTTTTTTTGTCGGCCGCCGATTGTCATAAAATTGAAAGTGTGCACGCGGTAAAATTTCCGACGCCTAAAATTCTTATTGGGATTCATTACACTGAAGTGTCTAGTTCATCAATCACGAAGTGTGTTATGTAATACATTGTTTTATTGACATGAACAAAGAGCAACTCTCGCTTTATTGTTAGTACCAGGAGACCAAGCTAAAGCTCGATTATAAGCAGGGCTATGATTTCAATAACTATTATTGCAAATTTCCGTGAACATCGTTTAGGTTAGGCCTATAACATTAAACAACTATAAATAAAGGGTATGTTTATTTAGAAGAAGTATTCGTTGCCATGGTAACTATAAATAGATACAACATTAGGCTTACCTCTAATAAAATACAGTTTAAAAGAAAACAGTTGATTATTGTAATGGCATTGAAAACATTTGCATCAGCTGTGCTTCGTTTAAAAGAAAACAGATGATTATTGTAATGAAATTGAAAACATTTGCATCAGCTTTGCTTTGTATTGTTTAAAATGGACAAATTTCACTTTTTAATTTAATAAAAAGACGTAGAAAACGAATTTTCCCAGACTGGTGACCATTTCCAATCGATTTCTCGTGGCCAAAAGCCCCATATAGCCTAAAATCAAAAAATCAAAAATCCTTAGACGGAGATTCCAGATCCATTTAGCAGACAGACAATAAAATTATCTCTCGCTTTAGAAGATAAGATTCCGTCGCCGATTGAAAAGGAAGCAAAATAATGTGCATATTTGGGTTCATCCAACCAATAAATAAAAGAAGAAACGATTTTGGAGCATTGTACACTATGTTTCCTGATTTGAAGAACTAGAAGAAACATTTTTCAATTATTTAAGAAAGTCGGTTTCTACACGCGGCTGAAGGATAGTATTAAACGAAAAATATTATAAAACAAGGAAAATTGTCGTGCATTTGATCACGTTCGCCGCTGTTTCGGTGGAGATGATGGAAAATCCGTCGATTGTAATGGCAGCGAGCTTCTGCACAGCTACCGTCAGCGGTAAATAAACCGATGGTTTATTTTTCCGACCAATATGTATACTTTGATATTTTCCTTCGTGCCACTGTTGATATAAAGGCGACTGCAAATAATCCGTGGCGGACAAAACTCCGTGTGCTGCCTCTTGAACACTATACTTTGATACACTACACTGCATCTGTATAAAATAAAGTGCCAGTGACCAATTTTACCAAATATAATGTGTGCCGTTATTTAAATAGCGCGCCACTATTTCAATCAAAAAAATCCATTCTGATTAAACCAAACTGTCTAACTGCCCAATACACTGAACGCCCGCGGTACCTAGCGGCTAGAAGACGTAACTCAGAAACAACTGTGATCCGTCAAGTGTCGTCCTCTAGCGGACTGACATCCAATGCGTAGATTCATCAACCATCCAGATAAGCGCTAGCATAGCTTAGTACAATCTGAGTTAAAAAAAGCCATTTTGTCATTATTCATTGCTAGAAAACATTTCGTTAAGCGGCCCATACACTACACATGCATTGCACGCCGTGCAAGCACGACGTGCCAAAAACGGACGAAACCTGCCAGTGTGTGGAGGTCTCCGTGCTAAGCACGCCGTGCTATGCATGGCACGATGGCAATCAAGACGAGTTTGATTTTCGGCACGCCGTGCCATCCGCCGCCGTGCCAACCTGCTAGTGTGTGGGCCAGTCCCGCGCCACGTGCTAAAAGTGAAACGTCTTTTGAGGTTATATTTCGTTCGGTAGCGGCAAAAACTCTCAAAACAGGCTTCTCAATCACATTGACAACTGACTTCTAGCACGTCACGGAGCAGACTGAATTTTCAGTGTGTGGCGCACGGCGTGCCAAGCCAAGCACGGCGTGCCATTGCACGGCGTGCAATGCATGTGTAGTGTATGGGCCGCTTTACACGACAAAGTTAACCACATGTCTGCTTGCGTAATGTCGGGAAGTGTTTGTGCATAAATCATTTAAATTAAGTATCGTTAACACCAACAATGTGAGTGTATGATAAAAATTAACTTCCCGATCTTTGATATTTAAAGTTTATAAAAGAAACAAACATGTGTAATTCTACATAGCTTCCAACCCAGGTAAGAGTCAGTTTGCTTCCATTTATACAACCACTTGGTTTACTCATTGTATTTCACTTGTGTGTAAAATAATTTTAAATAATAAACTAGACAGTGTCGTTTACTTTAAGAAAGCCTTTCTATTCAAAATCAGCCAATTAAAAGTAAAATCAATTCAATTGTTTTCAGCCTAATTAACAAGTTAACTTTAATTAAGAAAGTAAAGTATTTTATTTGCTGTTTTGTTTCATTTGAAGTGTTTACAATAAATTTCACTTCAATAATTTCTGTGCAATTGTATTCAAGAAAAATTAACGTTCACGGCAAATTTCTTTGAGAATTATGCAATTAACTTGACTTAGTAGATTATCAGAGCTTAACCTTATACTGTGGAAACATGCAACTTCAAAATGTGTCAGAGCTTGTTAAACTTCGTATTACCTTGATTGCAATGAAAATGAAACTTAACTAAAACAAATGTTTTTCAACAGTGTAATCTGGGTTCAACTTTGACATTACAATTCCACTTCAACTTTAATTTCTTACTTCAACTCAACTTTAACTAGTCAACTTAGACTTCAAGTGTACAACATCTGATTTCAAACAAAGTTTATGTCTACCATGTGTTAATTAATTACAATATACAATTTCACCAGCTTTAATTCTGCAGCATAAACCATACTACAGAATCTTACTGTTTTTAACTATGTTATATTTACAATTGCCAGTCTATTTATTTAACCTTCACTTTCTGCAGGAAGTGTAAGATGATTTTTATTTTTTTTTGCAATATAATTTTGTTTAGGCTGAATAATTAAGTACAAGGCTTATTTAATAAATAATTGGGTGGAGTAGCATGCCAATTTAGAGATTCCAA
The DNA here is from genome assembly GCA_018207615.1 of Philaenus spumarius. NCBI lineage: Eukaryota > Metazoa > Arthropoda > Insecta > Hemiptera > Aphrophoridae > Philaenus > Philaenus spumarius. Next base: position 126,289 of record JAGFPH010003992.1, on the reverse strand, counting down.
TCCTCAAAGGATTATATTTTTAAATGATATCACAATCTTTTCCAAATTTAACCAAACAATGTTTTTATAACTTCATTTTATTTTAAATAATTACAATTAATAGTGCCCAGATAGACTTAAGATTTAGGCTAGTGTGCCTATTGTTATATTTAAGCTAAAATCTCATTTGCGTTCAAGTAGACACACCTGTGCCAATTATTATAATTGTACTAAATCTATATATGTAATTTTGTTTAATCTTATTGTAAATTAAATTCTGAATAAATGAAAACGGGTGGGTTTTATTAATATTTTTTTTGGAGGGTTATTTAATAAATATTGTATTTCATTAAGGGGCATATAAGTTTTCTATACTGTATTGTTAAGGGCATATAACTTAAATTTCACAAATTGTTTTCTTAACTGACAAATAAATCAGTCTAATTAACTTTGAGTTAACATTTATTTGTAAATGATAAACCAAGTGTCAAAAGAATAATATTTCAATTTGAGGTAAGTGCAACCAAACATTTCATTTGATTAGGGAATTGGACATGTACCATCTGTCTGCCCAGTACCATTGAAGAAACAACACTATAAGAAGCGAAACCCCCATGTTATCAGAGTTAACACTTTTCAACAGTCGAAAAAATCCTAGTTGGGATCGAGGCCAACAGGTACCGCCAGCAGCATCGCCGCGCGGACTGTACCTTCTCTGTTGGGACTGTACCGTCGGATGGTTGCGTCTTCGTTCGTGAAGTTACTCTAATGGGTCGGATGTTTAAAGTTTTGTAATTTTTATTTTTATTTGTGATAGAGAACATTAATTAACATTTTTTTTTTTTTTTTTTAGTTTTAAAACTAACATTTTACTTTTATTACCGTAGTTTTACTTTTAAAAATTCACCAAACTCCATAGCAATTTCATCTGTATCCTAATTTTTATTTATATAAAGCTAACATTTGGAAAACCTGTTCTTTTAGGTACTTTCAAGTTCAACGTGTTTACCTGGTTTTAGAAGTGCATTTATATTAAATCTTTAACTTTAAATTTTGTATGCTTGGTTTCTTAAGAGATTTGTAACATTCTATTTGTGTGTATGTTGTTTTCCAATGTATGTATGTGTCAGGGGCGGATACAGGATTTAATTTTGGAAGGGGTCATAAGAAGTCGAAAACAATATTTCCGAGAATTTAACAACAACGGGTCTGGGGCATTATAATATATATATACTGTATATAAAATCTATGAAATAGCTTTTTATTGCATTTCTAGGACATAAATAGTGTCTTGAAAGAGCAAAGAGTTTCTTGCAGATAAAAGAATAAAATTAACACTAATCATTGAAGAGTTAACAGGATACAGGAACGGTACTAAAATCAATAACTTGACAACACGATCATTAAATCCACTTTGTTTCACTAAATTTAAAACAACATAACAACAAACTTTCACGTATTGAAGTCATAGAGTTCCATACGGCTGGGGCTCCGTAAAACAATTAGTCCAACCAATAGAGATTTTTTATTTTTTATTGAATTTCAGTTTTAAAATTTGTTATAAAATAAAAAACATATCAGGCAAGGAATTTTTGCGCATTTTTTATAAACAAAAATAACAATATATTTTGACTTTTGGGATTTTTTGTTGATATTATAAAAATTTATGCATGGATCACGATATTTCCAACGGAACATTTGTAGAGAATTAAAAAACCTACAAAATGGTTTTTGGAAACCCCGATCGGACCGAGAAAAGTCGGAAAACGCTTATAAATTACTATCCAAAAGTTCATATCTTTGTTAATTTATAATACTGTATTTATGGCAGATCTTTCGGAATATTATTGTTTAGTATGTGTATTTCAAACATTCGGAAGATAAAATTTGTCGCATTAATAGTTTTCGCACAATTGCAGTATAAACAATTTAGACAATTATCTTGCGTAATGCGGAGGAGAAGAGAACGGCAGGCTGCTGTTTCCGACACTACCACTGCCTCTCTTGCAAATTTACCATCGGCGTCGCTAGCAAATTTACGCGTTTTGCGCTATGTTCTGAAGCATTTTTATGATACTCTATAAACCTTAAAAAAATCAAAGAGATAAGAATTGTAGATTTTAATTTCTACTTTCAAAATCCGTTTGGTACATTTAAATCGGGCTAATTTACCTTAACCATGCTAATTGTTTACATTACGCTCGCTCATTCCCTTATGCGAACAATAAGCGTACACCTAGTTATGGAACACCCAGTATAATAATTTCGTAGTCTATGTGCACCATACTTTGCTTTGAGTTATTTTAGTTGTTGCTTACGTAATCGATTGTAAGTTTTTTTGTAATAATACGAGTATGAAGATTATTATTATTTTTTTTTTTTTTTTGGGCCCCCCCCCCCCCCCCAGTTCAAAATAGTGACAATAAAACTAAATCTTTCAGCTTTAGCAAAACTGTCACAAGTATTGCCAGCAAAACAATACTTTTTATAAGCTTTAAATATCCCAAAAGCTGTACTGAACAATCTAATACCTTATTTGAGAACGGCTGAAATTATACGTTTGGTGTCAAAACATACTTAATTGTATTGCTATTTTACCCAAGTTTTTGCATATTTAGTTTTAAATATTTTACCCATTTTGTCCGATTTTATGAAATAAAGTGTTTATTTGTTAATTACTGTTGCATGCATATTTAACATTTACCTTGTAGGCCTATGGGATATTTTTCAACACAACAAGCTTTTATAATATTTCACAGTATTAGATTATCAAATCAAATTCAGGAAAACCCTATGTTCAAATAATATTAATTGGAGATTTAAGATAATTTTTATACAGTATTTGACATAATTTTTGCATTTTTACAAAAAATCATTTACTACTTAAAATTGTTTTTATATGCATTAAAAATAAATATTAAATTTATGCCACACTTTATAAATGGGTTATTAAAAACATTATCAATAATAAATCATTGTTCAACAGTACTGTAAATATAGTTGCAACGTGCGCCAAATATTGAAACATGTGCTTGCTCCCTCCACAACGAAAACTAAATTCTCTTCGTTGGGGATGATGAAAAGGAGAATTGAAAGTAGTTTGTATAAGGCAGTGCAAGAGGCAGATATATTCGCGGTCTGGTGGTGCGGCGAAATTTAAACTCTGTCTATAATGTAAGTTTCGTCTCGGGCGCTGCAAAAGACTGGTGGCGCTCCGAGTGGTTTCGATGTGAACTACCACGCAAGCGTCCGCTTAAAACCCATTAGGTTTCGCTTCTTATAGTGTTGTTTCTTCAATGCCAGTACGTCTTCCAAAATTTACTGTAGGTGGTACAAATGTTTAGTAATACATTGATAATTTATTGTAGCTTGACATTTGCATAGGTGTTGAAAACAAGTTACTCTTAAGAGCGTATTTTAATGTAATCAAAGTGCGATTTTTTACATTGGGGGGGGGGGGGGGGTTATAACCATCAAACCCTCCTGGTTACGCCTATGCGTGCCGCCAGTATTCATAGCTTTTTGTCAACATTATATTCATAACTACGCCATACTCAAGGAGTGCGCATGTGCAGTACCAGGACGAGAAACAGTTCCATACAGTCCTCTTCAATATAACTTATCTTTCATCTAATGTTGAAGATAGTCTTTTGTAATTTGCAGGAAATCGTTCATGAACGTCTAAATTATAATTCATAGTTGTCAAAAAATAAGACATTTGCTTCTAAACGAGACATGATTTACACCATGAAAAACATGATTTTCACATGCGAGTCATCTGATAGCAATAAAATATCGCGGAGAATTTTGTCACCCACAAACAAGGCCGTAACCAGGGAAGGGGTTAGGCGGTTACCCCCCCCCCCCTAAATCAAGAAATTTAGTAGTAAAAACTAATACTGGGTTTAAAAAGTACAAATTAAATTATAAAATAGACAACACAACAGAGGATCCAGCAACATATTTTACATCATTGTGCATTGCGTGTATACTGATATTTAGATTTACTTGATTTAAACTACAACTTACAAAACAGATGGATGCAGTAGGTTACAGCCTTACTCTCTTGTGAGCTTGATCTTATCTAAAATAAGAAATCTATGAAGGTTGAACAAAAATACTTTACTCTAACAAAACAAGCAATGCAGTGGGTACTGAAAATACTCCCAACAATGGGTTGGCGTGCGAAGCACGCAATGCATTGTGTATTGAAAGTACTCCTAATACGGTTGTTGGCCTGTGTGTTGAAAATACTCCCAATATGGGGTTGGCGTGCAATGCACTGTGCGTCGTCGGCCGCTTCTCATAGTGTTCAGGGTCAATCTCACATGTGCGTCCTTAGCAGTGAACATGTTAAAAGTGTTTAAATTCAAATCCCCGGCCCCCCCCCCCCCCCCCCCCCGAAAAGTTTTCCTGACTTCGGCCTTGCCTACTAGCTGTACATTGGAGTTTTATGCAAATTCAAATGTCGTACGCACAAAGCGGGCATTAAAAATAAAACTGGCGTTAGTAAAAACTAAAGTGTATACAAGCGATATTCTAGTCACGCGTGTGCGCTTTACCAATGTAAGATCATAGGCCTGGTTGGCTCTGTTCACTGGATTCGATGTTTTCACTCGACTGGTATCGCGCACCCTTAACCAATAACAATAACCTTTCAGGAAATACACATCACATTAGCGCTGGAACAGCTCATTTCCATCGCTTATTCACTAACGTTATACGATAAGACCCGATATAGTATAGATCCCGTAAAGTATAAAACGTAAGTTACTGCTTTTTAACATTTCTAGCTGCCCTACTATGTGGGATAAAGCGGAGGGAGAGGGAGTTTACCATCCTTTTCGACAATTTCTTGAAAATAAACGTAACAAAATTCGTTGAAAATATAAATTCAATAACTTAAAATAAGCCATTTTAAAATATAGTCTCATAAACCATTGATTTCTTAGAGTAAAGAAAATATACTCAGTGCCGCTGAGGCTCTACTCTACGATCTTCCAAACTGAGGCCTACGCAATATGAACTTGCATGAGCAAAACGAATACTAGACTCAGGAAGCATGTACACAGATGTTGCTATATGGCCTGATAGTCAGGCGGCTATAAGGGCCATTGTGGCTTCAAGAACAACTACAAAATTGTTCTGGGAATGCCAGTTACCGTTGTATCAGCTGTCGAGCAGTAGACAAGCAAGACTTGTTTGGGTCCCAGGACATGAAGGAGTAGAAGGGAATGAATGGCAGATAAGAGGAGCTGGATCTCCACCGATGGGCCCAGAATCGATTAAAGGAATATCAAGAGGCTATGGGAAAGAAAGCGTAAGAAAAAATGTTCAATCAGAACACTTGCTCAGATGGAGAGAGACGGTAAGATGTCAGAGACAGGCACACGACTTCATTGATGGCCTGGATGGACGTCTAAGCAGAACACTGCTCGGTTTTGACACGAAGGAATTGAAGTTGTTGGTCGGTCTACTGACGAAACACAATTCTCTGAAGAGGCACCTCCACCTGATGGAGCTGGAGAACAACCCATTATATCGAAGGTGTGGAGAGAAGGAGGAACTTCTTTCCATGTTCTATGTGAATGTGACGTCCTCGCATCACTGAGGCAGAAATATCTGGGACAAGAATACCTTAATACCAGCTACATACGAGAGGAAGGCCCTCTAAAAGAACTCCTTCGTTTCGCGAAAATGTCGGATTTAATGTGAACTGCTGCTTGGACATAACACACAAAGGACGTCATGGTTTAAGTGCAGTGTGCCCTGGAAGGAGTTCACATAACCCTCTAAGAATAACAATAGAGTACCGTAAGTCCCTTAAAATGTATAAAATATAATTTTTTGGTTCCGACTATTGATATTAATTGCCATGATTTGAAACTATGTCAAATTCCATCATGATAAATAATGAGTTTATCTTTATATTATGAAGATAACTTGATAGAATAACACTTGAACACAAAATCTCACAACTAATAAATTTACTAATTCAAACGCGTTTCAACGGCAAAGTCGCCATCTTCAGTAACAGTTGAAACACAGTTAGGTTAGTTAGCCCTTTACTACACTGGCCGTTAAGCAGCGCAACCAGCGCCAACCGGTGACTAAGTTGGCGACCCGTGAAGGACTGGCGCAGCCAATCACCCTTTTTCGGTCCTTCGCAGTTTTTTTCTGGTATGATACACTTTCTCATTTTCTTATCTTTTTCGGAGGCCAAACCGAGTGATGGCGGGACTGGCTGCGCCGCCCGGCAGTCCAGTGTAATAGGCTCGGCACGATACAATGCCCTGCCACGACTCCCGCCACAAATGACTGCAGACGTTGTCGCGGGATAGGGCAGCCAGTCAGCAACCAATGTATGGTAACGCCACCGGCTGCCAATAACTAATAAGCTCCATAACAATCTATACCCTATGACGAACAGAGTCACCGGCGTCGCGGTAGGCTGCGCCGCTTGGCGGCCTAGTGTAGTAAAAGCTTTATAGTTTGGTTATTACAGCTCGTGCATCACTGATGATGGCGACATTGTTAGAGTTAGTAAACGTGTTAGTTGTGAGATTTTATGTTCAAGTTGAATTCTATCAAATTCAACATGATACCTTGATCCGTTTGGGAGAAAATTCACCGTAGCAGAAAGAAAAGCCACTAATAATGAATTAGTTTTCTTTGTAGGTAAGTAAACTTATAAACTGACGGATGAATCAAAGTCGTGTGTAATATAATTGTCATGTAATTTAGTAAATTAATTTGGCAAGACTTTATACATTGTACCAAAAAAAATGCTAGTTACTTCAAAAATTGTTTTACTTACATATGTGTGGGGAGGAAAACACTTTTTAATGAATTTAAAGTAAAAACAGTTGGTACTTGGTGAAACTCCATAATAGGGATAGAAATAAAAAATTGGTAAAATGTCACAATTATAATTTATTACTGAACAACGTAAAGTTATTACATATGGAAGAAAAAAGTAGGAAATTAAATAACCTAGAATGTCTGGAAATTATACCTTGCGCAAAGATTCGTGGCGGCTGAGAGCTTAGGACGGTCGGGAAGGTGTCCCTACCCCTAATTAGCCCTCGCTCGGCCGCTCCAGGTTTTGGTCATGAATGACCTACTGGGCTGAAGGCACAGTGGGTAAAATTTTTTGCATTTCCCCATAAAGTGTAAAAATAACAACATTTTTGTAATCTGAATAAAATAAGAAGAACATTAAGTCCAAACACGATATAATTGCGATGCTATTAAGTATATTAAAAATATATCTTGTTCTGAAAACTGTCTTTTATTTTAAAACAAATTGAATACTTAATAGCATCGCAATTATATCGTGTTTGGACTTAATGTTTTTGTTATTTGATGCAGATTACAAAAATGACGTTATTTTTACACTTTATGGCGAAATGCAAAAAAATGTACCCTGACTGTGCCTTGAGCCCAGTAGGTGACTCATGACCAAAACCCGGAGCGACCTAGCGAGGGCTAATTAGCGGTAGCTACCAATGACTACATATCAATTGATATGTAGTCATTGTAGCTACACTTCCCCGACCGTCCTAAGCTCTCAGCCGCCACGAATCTTTGCGCAAGGTATAATAGATCTGTTTTTAAAAATCATACTTAAAACTTAAATGACAAATTTTTTCTCAATCCATCCCCCTTGTTAAAACCCATTATGTAACCACACCTTGCCCTTGCAGTCTTACCTAGGCCACATTCCATTGCCCTTCCTGGTCATTTCCATTGTCACTCCCACTCCTTCTATTTTTGTTTGTATGTTAGTTTTAAGACACTTGCTGTATTTAAATTTATTTAGTAGCCTGATGATACCTAACGGCGAAACATATGTTGCTCAGTAATAAATTATAATTGTGAAATTTTACCAATTAGTTATTTGTATCACTTTTTAATGACACGGCTTGCATAGAGGCAAATAAATATTTCTCCTAAATTAACCTTTAAAACAAAACCGTCAAATAAAAATTACAATTAACAACAAAGCACATTTGTTGGAACGTAATCTAAATTTCTACATAATAATTCGAACACGCAGCTGAACTGATGTCATGAGCTGAACGAATTTACAAAATTAAGTTTATATGTTTTAGGGTTTCAATCAACTATTTGGGAAATTCACTCACGAAGGCGCTGAATAGCTGCCTGCGTGTACGAAATATATCAGTAGAACTTGTTTGTACCTCAAACTACAACCCCCGATCACGTGTTGAATTTGACTTTCACTTTGGAAATTTGCACCTCGACCTAACGCTCTCTGGTTACGAACAGCTTCGCTTGGCTCACAGCGGACGAACTAGCTTCACTGGTCCCGCTTTTAACAATTTCAATTGCATTCCTTCGTTATAACCATTAGACCACATGTTTATAGTAAAATAAATATTCGTACCTGTGTACACCGCCTGTGGTCTGTAGATCATCTCGTTAAGGCTACCGCGAAACACTGTTTCCATCTTCAGGCACATACAACACGTCAAATCTCTCCATCAGAGGTCGTCCTCAAAATATATTTAAAAAACCGTATAAAAACATACAACACAACACTAATACTACATTTAAACATAACGCAAAAATAACATGTGCGATGCATATACTGGTCTGGTCGTAACTGTGGGGGCAAGGTTAAGCTTTGAGTTAAATCCCCACGCCTTTCATTTCTGTTGTGACGTTCCACTACGAAGTTATCACATTCTTAGTAGCTGCCCTTTAAGGCGTTATCATAAATCAAATTAGATTTAAACGAACGTTGAAGACATTGTGAGGATCCGTTTTTTACACTTTTATAAATATCGTATTCCTCCAACGAATCCATATATCTA
>JAGFPH010003992.1:85502-107069 GCA_018207615.1 Philaenus spumarius | reverse complement strand
CAATCTACAACTTACTTACTTGTGTTACATTTAACCACAATCTACAATTTACTTACTTATAATATTAACAAATTAATAACTTGCATTGATGTTATTATAACAATATCATTTTCCAGAACTCTGATTGTAGTACAGTCAAATTAGACCTAAACTGTGGAATCCAAAAAAAAAACAAAGGTCTGATTGTTGGTAGTTATTTATTGCCATTTGTTCTAAATGTGGTAAAAAGTCTCAACGGAAATAGCGTCGGGTTTAAGAGTGGGAGAGGGTGGAAGGTGTAAAAACTGTGTGTTTTCAGGACCGGATTTTCCAATAGGCCCGGGCCTATGGGCGCAAGCTCCCAGGGGGCGCACGGGCGAGGGAATTTTTTTTTTTAATCTAGAAATAAAAATAAATAGCCATAACTTAACATATTTTTTGAATTGATTATAAAAAAATCATTCTGATTTTTAAATTCATTGGAACAACTTATTGTTGGTAAAGTTAAACTATTTTTCAACATTACGCATCAACTTCGTTACAACATTGATCTCAAACACGGGAGAACTGGCTGTAGGGATGTCGTCGAGCGGTACGCATCGTATTGCCACTGCCACTATGCTGGCTCGGCGCTACTGATATCGTTCATTCTACCATTTATCATGGATAATAAATAGATCTTGCATCCATACGGCAGCAGTGTGGCGAAAATTAGGTTGTCGGGAAAATAGTGCATGATCGCGCCGCGAGGTAGCGCTAGGGAGAAATCATTGGTAGCATTGGTGTTTCACACAGCTTCCGTCGTTTCCCCAATAGATAACGCCACTATCGTCGAATTTCCAGTGGAACGAAATATTGCATTGGATCGGAGTTCTATTAGATCACAGAGTATATAAGTAATACCAGAGTGCTCGAAGGATAGGGAAATGTGTTTCGCCTTTACTGAAGCGCTGGTGTAGCGTCGGAACCGAGCTTAGTGGCCAAGAGGCTAGCGACGTTGCCGTTTTGAACAGTGTGTGTGAGAGAGAGGAGATGGACAGCTGATGCACGCACGCTAAACACTACGGCGACAAAGAAGGACACTGGGCCGGGTGTTGGCTGCACGACTTGGCAACGTTAGCTAGCTAACATCGCTTGTCGCGCTCTGCAACGGCCAGCTAACATATTAATGAAATTACCGAAACACATCTTCCTATCCTTCGAGCACTCTGGTATTACTTATATACTCTGTGATTAGATTATCCAAATACAATGATTCTACTGTACATCTATTGCCTTAAGAAAACATACAAAATATCTAGTTTACTTACATCACAGTTTTTGTGTCTCGTTATCAAAATACTTCATGTAAGCTGTGTTTCTGAGATCAAACCTATTTTATAATGTATTGCAAAGTTGTTTTATTTATTTGCCCAAATGACTAAATTGAACAAAACCTAAGTTATTAACATAGCAATGGCCATGCTTTGTTGCGGGAATGCTCTGCGGGTTGGATCGTTTTGTTTCAGTCCCACACAAGTGAGCTCACTATTTAATATATACAATTATTACTAAAAGTGTCTTAAGACGGCATTTTGTTAAACCAGAACCAAGTAAATTACTCAAAAAACTTAAGCAATTAACATATAGGCCTAATATGATTTTTTAATAAAAGTTTTTGGGGAAGTAACTTTAACCAGACTAGGGGGCGGAAAAATTATTGGGCCTAGGGGCGCCAAAACGCTAAATCCGGCCCTCTGTGTTTTCTAGGTTTTTTGCAAATATTTCGTAAAGCCTTAACTTTAGAGCTGAGTTTGTTCAATAAATTTTTAAAATACGTTAAATTCTCTACAAAAATGGTTTTATACGATTTGTTTGCTGCGATCAATAGTTTTGGAGATATGGAGGGGCTAAAGTAACATATTTCTGTAGGCATGGTTGAAAACGTGTTTTAAAATAACAATTTCTCAACGATTTACCGTATAGTTAACATTACTGGGTATGTTTTGATAATACAGTTCAGCAGACATGTGGTTGAGTGTTTGATGGACCCTTTGCTCTTAATGGGGTTAAAAGTCACGGAAATAGCGTCGGGTTTTGTGGTGGGAGGGTGGAAGGTGTAAAAGCTGTGTGTTTTCTAGGTTTTTTGCAAATATGAACCATTTAGGCCTACCTCAAAACTGAATACTGACACCAACCTTTCTATGGCTGCCACAAATTATCAGCCTAATGTAAGTAAAAGCAAATATAAATCTATATGCGCTGACAACGATATTGAATTAATATGCGGGGTCGAACCGGAGAGTAATATAGTCCCAACAAATTGGCCCCCTATATGCAGTAGGGAAATGTTGGTTCAAAAGAAAGATTCGTGTCCTTGGCTAGATAGCCAAAATGATAAATTAGGCTGTACGGTACACATGCACGCAAGTTTCCCGTCACGGTGCATTTAAAAAGGAAGGAACAATGGTTTTAAAGGAAAGAATGTTGTTCTTTTGCTCTTACTTACCAGCTAACTTCTTTCAGAAAAAATATTTGTACACAAGTCACGAAGTAGGAATGACTATAACTGCAAAGGCGAAATGGGAATCGATTGAAACCGTTTATGACAACATCAACTCATCTCACCTGAAATCGACTACGAAAATCTTTAGCTCACCATACTACCTAGCGAAAAATGAAAAGCCATTTCGGATCGTTTTCAGCTAAAGCTAAATGACGTGGATATATGTGTTGGATTGCATTCCAGATTTAGTGCCACAGAAATTGTAAGTCACGTTTCAGAAGAAATTAAAAAAAGAATAGTGTAATTCGACTGGCTTTAGATATTTCTGGAAAATTTCAATCATAATTGACCACTCTACAAGTTTGGAAGCTTATGGGCCTATTTGTTGGTTCATTTATCTAAATGGTTTATATTCATTATTTCCCTTGTTTATAATACTAATAATTTATTCGATTTTGTTACATTTTTAAGATCAACTTAATTACCTTTTAGCATTTTTATTAGTAACTTAATTATGTTATCCATTTGTCAATTTGCACCATTTTCTTCCTTATGTGTTTATAACGTACTTTGTATTTTAGCTTAATTATACTGCTTCCAAAACGGTTTATACACTACTGAATTTCTCGGATACATTTTCTTGCTAAACCATATTTTGTATTCGTATAATGTATTCTTTTTATATTTAGTTTATGTTATCATATTTTGAATTTAATATTAAAATAAAATAAATATACGTAAAAGGGGAAATCGTTTTTTTATTTCTCCTAATTTTTTATCGAGGCCTAAATGTATATTACAATATTAATTTGACCTTTATTTTCAACCTTCACCCACATCTCCAATTGAAACTTCAGCGACAACTTCCTGCATTACACCAACGAAATGCAATTACTATCTCTAAACTAATAACAGAATTCCTTTAACAAGAATGACAGGAAACTTTCAAAAATTTAAACAGTAATTAATTTCAAATCGCGCTTTAAAAGAAAACGCCATAGCAGTCAGACTTCTTGTGTCATATACAATATTTAACACATTATTTTCTATCATCTTATTGATTGAAATAACAATTATATTTTTATTACGTCTAAGAAAGAGTAGTGCTTCTGGGTGTTTTACAATGCGCCTTCTATTATAGCGCATTGTAATAGAATGCGGTATTCTGTATAATACCGGTGCTAAGGAAAATCAAATGCTAGGTTACGTAGGTTGTTTTATTAATCAAACATAGAAAAATCCTCCACGCATTCTCATTTGCCTTTCATATAGCAAGATTCATTTAGCAACTATACCTAGCAAAAATAATTATGGTTTAGAAAATATTACTATAGTATTAAACTTACATTTTATATATAGTCAGTTAGTTATCAGTGTAATATACTCTAGTAGCTTCTTTTAAACCAGCGCTACGAAAAGAAGGGAATCAAGATTGTATAAATGTTATATGGAAGCAGTTTTCTTCTCCATAAAAATAAACTTTATGGCCTTTTAGCGACATCGCGGTAACAGTAAAGGTTGGGTTAACAGTCGGCTTACTCTTTCGTCGAGGGTAAGTCTTTGTGGATCCTTTTATACAAATAGAACATTTCAACCAACTTGGTTTTTAATTTTTTCGTACTTTAAAAAAAGCTTTAAAATTACAGTAGCGAAATAACAACTTCCTGGCATTAAAAATGTCGATAATTTTGTGTCCAAATATTAATTTACTAACCTGTTTAGGACATTTTTTAACCAGGCATAAAGTATAGAAATAACAATTTGGTAGTTAATTTGTAAAAGAAAACATGTAGAGATCTATGATTTCTCTTTGAAGGTTAAAATGGAGTAAAATTTGAGTTTATAAGAGGGTCACTGCGCCCTATCTTCCAACATGTAAACATATGCCCCTTTTTCTCTGCAACTAATAAAGATATCATAATTCTGTTTTCCCCCTGAAAATATATGCCTTTTTACACATGTGGACACTCTAAAATTAGTTTTTACTAATTAAAACAAAAAACTGTGATTTAAAAAAAACATGTTTAGAATTTTGTTTTAATCCTATATGTATTTTTAAAAAAAGGCTATTTTTATTTTTTTAAACTATTATTAAGTTTCCAGTAATCTGGGTAGGTTTGATAAGTGTGCACAAAACATTTCAAGCAGATACCTTTGGCAGTCCCCTAGATAAAGGGGCATTTGTCTTAAAAAATCAAACTTTCGAAAAACGCTGTAGAAGACACTGAAGTTCTAGTTTTTAGCTGAAAACCCAAAAACATGGTCTCATTCAAATGTGAATAAAGTAGGTTTAAATGTTTGTATTATATAAGTGATTATATATCATTGTAAACAGAAAAGAATAAGCTATAACATAAAACCAAACAAAATTTCCTGTGCAGTGACCCCCTTAATGTCCATAGTAGAGAAGAGTTCTCTGTTTGAAGTTATTGTTAGTTAATGATGGATGTTGAATTTTATTATAATTACTTGTTCGGAAATTTGCTTTCATTTGTGTGTTAAATTATCAAACACGACGTTTCGGGAATACAAATCAATTCCCGTTCTCAAGTGACTAAAACTAACGGTACATAAACCCAGGCAACTAGGCCTAAGTAATATACCCCTTCCTGTTTGCACGCCTTAATTACTCTGGCCAGTTGTCAGTCTCACTCCAACTTGTCAACTAGACGCTTGCCATCAATTGCGTGTGCTTAGTGTTTGTATTGTGTTTTGCCTGTGGTTGGTGTGTTTGACTTCTCAGTCTTAACTCTGAGATGTATCACGTAGATATTTAAGGTTAGTAGTAATTTGTAGTTTTACTTTGTTCACTCTTACATAGGCCTGTTGCCTGGGTTTATGTACCGTTAGTTTTAGTCACTTGAGAACGGGAATTTATTTGTATTCCGGAAACGTCGTGTTTGATAATTTAACACACAAATAATGGCAAATATCCGAACAAGTAATTATAATAAAAAAGAGACGCAGTGGCTCTTACGGTGACACCTAGGCCTATACTCGATTCCACGTTCACCGTGCAGTAAAGGCGCCCATAAGCCATGCTATCCATACGACAGTCTCAGCGATAATAGCCAACTAAAAAACATCAACTCCCATGCAACGCTCGGTCAGTTGACGCAACCCGCATGACAATAAACGAGATGTTCCCTGTAATGGTAGTAGCATGTCTATTCTCCCGTAAGACCTGTACTGCACGGTGAACGAGGAATCGGGAGCAGTTAATGAGAACCTACAATGGTTACCAGAAGATGTTTTGAGGTATTATTACAAATGTTATATGTTTATGTACATTTATGTTCGCACTCGATCAAAACGTAAAATATCATAAAAGTACCCGGTTCAAATCCACGTGGGGATTTTATCTCCTGATCTGAGGATGTAAACTGAGAGCGAAACGAAGTCCATAATCCGAGGCCATATGGTCGAGCTACAAAGCAGCACATGATCCGGGGCTGGAGGCTGATCTGCAACAAATTCTTCTAATATATTTCGTACGCTCAGGAAGCTGTAGTCCCCAGAAAACGTTTCGCAGTATAATTAAAATGTTATATCCGTTTATATACATTGTGTGTATATGTGTGGTTATATACATGTACACATGTGTTCGCAATTTAACGGTAGCATTTTACGTCCGATTTGATCCAAATTTTGTGCACACGTTAGTTTTCTAAGTAGAGTCGGATGAGTTTGTGTATCGACTACCGGACATACATTTTTTAACCGAAATTAAAAGTATTTTTTCGTACTAAAATAAAACGTGTTTTTTTGGGGGGAGGGGGGTAGATAAAACAAATGAATATATGAGATTATTCTGCACATTTTATTTTTTTTTTTACACGACGTTATAGCCCGATTGGTTTCTTCAAAATACTACAAAAGTACCCAGTTCAAAACCACGTGGAGATTTTACCGTGGGGGTAGTATCGGGAAAGTAAACTCGTGAAGCTAGTTTGTCCGCTGCGAGCGTAGCGAAGCAGACCATAATCCGAGGCCACAAGGACCCAGCCACCATCTTGAATTTCAACTCCCATAAGAGCAATGTTACACGTTTAATAAGATTACTGGAGTAATAATGATCAGACAATTATTCTAAATGTGTCATTTTAAAGGTTAGGACAGTCCGAATGTGGATATCTTTTAGTTTTTTAAATTTGCTCTTAACTAAATTTGTTTTTTGACTTAACACAAAATCAAAGCTTGCGATTTTTTTCTTATTCAATAATGGGAAATATCACAAATGTAATAAACGGTACCAGGAACTGGCACATACTTTCTCACAAACATATTTAAATTATTAAACAGATTCACTGTGACTTGTAGGGTGGGGTAGGAGCGGTGATTTTGTATTAAAGTTGTTTTCCCATAAAAATCCATAAAATAACGGAAAAACCAACTTTTCTCAAAAACTGCTCCAACGATTTTGATTAAAATTTTACAGTTTATAGTACTTTAGGTCCCTAATAAACTGTAAAATTTTAATCTAAATCGTTAGAGCAGTTTTTGAGAAAAGTTGATTTTTCCGTTATTTTAAGGGTTTTTATGGGAAAATTACCCTTAAAAATAAAAAATTCACAAAAGTGAAAAAACGCGAGGAGATACCGTGGATTAGTACCTCTATACCAAATTTCATCAAAATCGGACGACTGGTTTAGGCTCTAGGTCTGATAACATCCACACAGACACACAGACACACTCACACACACACAGACACACACACAGACATCACTCCGAAAACCACTTTTTTAGGTTCAGGGGGACCCAAAACGGATATTTCCACCAAAAACTCAAACTCGAAAATTTTGACGGATACAATACTTTCTCCATATACTATGGTATAGGGGGAGAAAGTAAAAAGATCACCACATTCGAAGTTGAATTGCCTTTAAAAGTAAAAGTAATTTCAATAATTTTGGATAATTTATGACGAAAAAATCCACGTTATTGTAGAAGCATGTACGCGCCAAGTTTGTGTTAATACTCGAGTGTTTCGCCCGCACTCTGGTGGTTATCGAGTAACATGTTGCTCGCGGAGGAATAATAGAAAAATAATGTATCCGTTAATGTTCAATGTGTGAGAGGAAGTTTAACATGTGAATGTGTTTAACAACCTTCATGAAGCTGCCCTATGTTTGCTAGCGGAAGTATAGCAAACTAAATGCTAGTAGTGTACAGCTCTGCCACTTGGAGCGCTGCGGTCAACTCAGAAATACATTTTACTTATGCCGAGTCTTAATTACGGCATGTCTATTGTAGTTTTATTTTACTTTGTACTTATAAAGTAAGTTAAAAGATGCACAAAATTAGGATTCATTTTTTAACAGACAGGCAGACAGAAACTGTTTTAGGTCTATTTTGTATTAACCCCGAACATATTTTAAAACTGTCCCCATTGTTTGTCTTAAACTTACCTTAATAAATATCATACAGCCAATAGCGAATCTGGGAAAATTTTTTACTTTCATATCTGTAGGCCTTACACATTATTGAAATGACACTACTTTTAGATATATCATATCCGATTACTTCAATGCAAGTCAAAAAGTACAAGCACATGTAGCTACCTCAAATATAAGAACTTCATTCAGGATGATTTATAGATTATTTAATGAGGCCTATTTATTTGAAATGCGAAAACTGTAAGCTTACTATTAAATTCAATAGCAATAAAGATTTTGTTATTTTATGTAGGCCCTATAACATGGGTCGACGTCAATCTTTATGACCTCCACTCCCCCAAAACTAATGAACTGTTTTTAATGGCGAAGGTGTCGTTTAGAAAGGGTTATCAAAGTAGAAGTGTTTTCATAAAGGGTATTCTGGTCCGCCCAAAATTATTTTTATGTTGGGTAATAAAGTTGTTTCGAAACGAGCATTTCAGATTCGCTCAAAACTGCATTAGTTGTCGATAAAATTATTCAACAATTGAATAACTGTCCTTAAAGGAATTGAACTCTTGAACACAAATTAAGGTTTGAAATTTATAACAGTATAAATATAAGGTCGTGTGTAACAACTAGACGGATAGGGTTGCATTAAAAGGGCGTAGCGGGTGGATTGATCGCTCCAGGGCCCCACGACCAAGGCCCCAAACACTTTTTAAATAAACGGTACCAGAAACTGGCACATACTTTCTCACAAGCATATTTAAATTACTAACACGTTCACTACTAAGGACGCACATGTGACTTGACACTGAACACTATGAGAAGCGGCCTACGCACAGTGCATTGCACGCCAACCCCCGTATTGGGAGTATTTTCAATACACAATGCATTGCGTCCTTCGCACGCCAACCCCCTTATTGGGAGTATTTTCAATACACAGTGCATTGCGTGCTTCGCACGCCAACTCCCGTATTTAATCCCAACTGTGACTTCATAATTGTATTAAAGTAGAAGAGGGGATAGTATATTAAAGTATGAGAGTAACTAATAAAAATTATTATTAGCTAAAGAGGAAACTATTCAATCGATTTCGAACAAATTTGTACCAAACATGTCAATTAGGCCTATATAAGACACAGAAAAGTGTTTTGACACATTTTGAAAAACAACCCCGTTTTCGGCCAAAAAACTCCCAAAAATCAGATATTATTATTATTATTATTAGCTAAACGATATTTTTTTTAAAGATGCTGTATTTTTAATATAGTAGGGTACATTAAGGGCTACAAGTAAGGCAAATTTTATCAAAATCGTTTGAGCGATTTTTTTTAAATAAAAATAATAACTAATTTTTGGGTTTTCTTTGCCAAAAAGGGGGTTGTTTTTCAATTTGAAAACGATCGAATAGTTTTCGCTCTAGCTTTGTATACATACAGACATACAAACAAAGATTTTGTAAAAACCACTTTTTTGGACTCAGCGGGGCAAAAAACGGATATTTCCACAAAAATCTCAACATCGATTTTTTTGCGATCACTATACTTTCTCTATACTATAGTATAGTGAGAAAGTAAAACTACTAAAAATAAACGGTACCAGGAACTGGCACATACTTTCTTACAAACATATTTAAATTATTAAACAGATTCATGTACAGTACTTCATAATTGTAGGTGGGTAGGAGAAGTGATTTATTAAAGTAGGAGATTAACTAATAAATATTATTATTATTATCTAGTGAAAAAACTATTCAATCGATTTCGAACAAATTTGCACCAAACACGTCAATTAGGGCTGTATAGATGCAAGAAAAAAGATTTTGAAAAATGATAAAAAAACAACCCCTTTATGGCAAAAAAAACCCAAAATCAGTTATTATTATTAGCTAAACGAGAATTTTTAGAAATATGCTGTTTTTTTGCATATGGTAGGGTACATTAAAGGCTACAAATAAGCCAAATTTTATCAAAATCGTTAGAGCTGTTTTTTTATAAAAAAACAATAACTGATTTTTTCGGGTTTTTTGCCAAAAAGGGTTGTTTTTCAAAAAATTTCGAAACTGTTTTTCGTGCATCTAAACAGGCCTACTTGACATGTCTGGTGCAAATTTGTTTGAAATCGATCGAATAGTTTTCGCTCTAGCTTTGTATATACATACAGACAGACAATTTGTAAAAACCACTTTAATATACTAATAACTAATTGAATTAAAAGTACTAAAAACTAAATAAAAAATTACTTTGTAGATTTAAAAAACTGGGGTGTTCCTTTTTCCCCAGTTCCGGATTTTATGTCGTAATCAGGGCCTGTAGACGGAGCTATATTAATTATAGTATATTAACTATATAATATAGTATAGCTAATACTATACTATAGTATTCGTCAGAAAAGCCTAGGACTAGCCTAACGAACGATGCAAATTAATTTTTCGGAATCGTTTTCAACAACCTGCACCAACTAACGAGGTAATGCTTTTTCAAAGAAAAATTCCTTCGAACTGGAAGCGTACAATGAACTTTGTACTTACACTTACACAAAGTAAAGGTTATACTGACCGTAAAATTACAGTAACAAACAATAAAAGTCAAGCACAATTACTTCATTCGGTATTGCAGTAACTACAAAAAAGTCTTCGATAAACTTCACTCAAAGTGAACACTGTCCGGACATTAATCTATATATAAAAGCCAAATACCACTCACTGACTCACACTCATCACACGAAATCTCAAAAACCACCGAACGGATTAGAAAGAAATTTGGTATGTAGCTCCTTTAGAGCCCTAAATGCTCACTAAGAAATATTTTGAAAAAATTCGATATTTTAGGGGGAGGTTGGGGGCGGTCAAAGTTACTAAAAAAAAACACCGAAAGGATTGGAATGAAATTTATTATGTAGCTTACTCTAGGGCCCTAGGTGCTCGCTAAGAAATGTTTTAAAAAATTAGAAATTTTAGGAGGACTTTGGGGGGGAGGGGGTGTAAAAGTTTCTAAAAAAAATACCGAACTGATTGGAATGAAATTTGGTATGTAGTTTACCCTAGGGCCCTAGGTGCTCGCTAAAAAAGGTTTTCAAAAACTAGAAATTTTAAGGGGACTTTAGGGGGTCAAAGTTACTAAAAAAAACCACCGAACGGATTGGAATGAAATTTGGTATGTAGTTTACTCTAGGGCCCTAGGTGCTCGCTAAGAAAGTTTTTCAAAAACTAGAAATTTTAGGGAGACTTTGGGGGGTCAAAGTTACTAAAAAAAAACAAAGAACGGATTGGAATTAAATTTGGTATGTAGCTTCCTCTTCGGCCCTAGGTGTTCGCAAAGAAATATTTTCAAAACATTCAAAATTTAAAGAAGGGTTTGGGGTCAAAAAACTAAAAAAAAAAGAACTGATTGGAATGAAATTTGGTATGTAGCTTCCTCTAGGGCCCTAGGTCCTCGCTAAGAAAGTTTTCAAGAAATTCGAAATTTTAGGGGGAGTTTGGGGAGTCAAAGTTAATAAAAAAAAAAACAAAGAACGGATTGGAATGAAATTTGGTATGTAGCTTCCTCTAGACCCTAGAGCCCTAGATGCTTGCAAGAAAGGTTTTCAAAAAAATTCGAAATTTTAGGGGGGGGTTGGGGGGGGGGTCAAAGTTACTAAATAAAACAAAGAACGGATTGGAATGAAATTTGGTATGTAGCTTCCTCTAGGGTCATAGGTGCTTGCTAAGAAAGACTTAAAAAAAATTCGAAATTTTAGGACGACTTTCTGGAGTCAAAGTTACTAAAAAAAAAAACAAAACAAAGAACGGATTGGAATGAAAATAGGTATGTAGCTTCCTCTAGGGCCCTAGGTCCTCGATAAGAAAGGTTTTCAAAAAATTCGAAATTTTAGGGGGACTTTGGGGGGGTCAAAGTTACAAAAAAAAAAGAAACAAAGAACGGATTGGAATAAAATTTGGTATGTAGTTTACTCTAGGACCCTAGGTGTTCGCTAAGAAAGGTTTTCAAAAAATTCGAAATTTTAGGGGGAGTTTGGGGGTCAAAGTTACTAAAGAAAACAAAGAACGGATTGGAATGAAATTTGGTATGTAGCTTCCTCTAGGCCCTAGATGGTTGCAAGAAAGGTTTTCAAAAAAATTAGAAATTTTAGGGTGGGTTTGGGGATGTTAAAGTTACTAAAAATCACCATTAGAAATACATAGTGTAATGTATTTGTTGATATATTGTTTTTTGTTAATATACATTTAACTTTGATTAGTCTATCAGTGCAAAGCTAGTACCAGACCGGGCCAGCTAGTGATTTATCAGTCGTCATTCCCGTGAAAATATAGTAGTATACAATGGTCTGTTTGCATTTGCTTCGCCTCGAGATGCTACGGTGGCTGGTGAGCGAAGCGAGCAGGGGGTGAACCCTCTAGCGCAGCATATTTTTAAAGCTATTGGTAAGTTTCGTTGCAAGATACAAATTTGACTATATTTGAAAATGCAGACAAAAGCGCAAGGACAACGTACTGTTCTTTCATATTAGCGGGGTTCAGTTCTTTCGGGACCATTGTTCGTAATATATGTTGACAACTTAAGTAACGTTCGATTCAAAGGGAACCTTGTCTCATTTGCTGATGACCGCACTCTTTTCCAAGACGGATTCATTGGAACAGCTGAGAAGGGACATGCAGGATGACGTAAATGTTTTACGATGGTGGTTTACTGAGAACTATATGGTAATGAGCCCTAAAAGAAAGAGGAATATTCAAATTACTAGAAATAGAATAAGTATACAACAGTAAATATTTGGGATTATACATGAATTCCAGACTCTCCTGGAAAACTCGTATTGATAAAATATGTTAGGTTTTTTATATATGTTAAAGTCGGTGACAAAATTGCAATTGTTAAAATCAATATACCATGCTTTGATTTTCTCAAAGGTGGAATATGGTATTGAAGTTTGGAGAGGTACGTACTACAGTATATTAAAACCAGTTATTGTGCTTGAGAAGCATTTTATTCGAATTATGGCAAATAGAACTAAATTAGAAAACGCTGCTCCATTATACAAAATTCTTAACATTTTACCCTTTACAAATTTACATAATATATTTAAAGTATTAAGAGAATTCTTCAATAGAAGCGGAGGGATTTATATCCTATATAGGGAGGACTTTACGGAATAACTTAAACCTAGTTTTCCTAAACCAAATTTAACTATTTTTAAGAAATTTTATTTGTATCTTGCTCCAAACTTTTTTATTTGATGCCTCTAAAAAATAAACTTTGTAGAAAAATAGAGTTCTGTAGACTCGTAAAAAAATATTTATTATAGAACAGGAGCAGGTCGATATATTTTTCAGCATTAACCAGCGAGAAGGGGATGAACTTTCAGTAATTATCGTCAAGTATTTATGTTTTATTCTCGAAAGCTATCTTCTTCACCGGTATAATGAATAGTAGAACTGATGGTGAGTGTATATAGGCTAAATGTGGGTGTGAGTATATTCGTGTGGTTGAAGTTTTAATGTACTTTGTTATTGTTATTATGTAAAATTTTGTTACAATTTGATTTTGGCAAACTTTTAATTTCCGAAAGAGGTGTTTTTGGAAACAATTAAACCCATCCAGGGTTATTTTTTGTTTTGTAGTTGTGGAGTTATTATTGTTTTACTATTGTTGTTAATTTGAGTAAAAAGCCAAATCCAAATTTTCTAAATGTGTTTTGTGAGTGTAAATGTACAGTTGAACTTGCCGGTCACGACGTTTTTTCTGCTCCATCAGCTGTTTATTTGTTAGAATTGTGTAAAATATTTTCACCCCAAACAGATTTTAACCTCGGGTTGAATTGACCCTTTCCTATTTTCTATTTATGTTATTAAGAATTTATATTTTATGTTTATTATATTTTATACTGTGAATAGTTGTTTATTTACTATTAAGCGTATAATTTAAGTTTGTAATTTTGTACTGTTTAAATTATGTATAAGAAGTGTCAAATAAATTTTCATTTCAGGTGTATGGTAGTTCATATTTATCTAAATGAATTTATGATCAAACAAACAACCGGTATCTTGGCTTTACTCGACCAGACTCCAGAGGGAACTCTCTGGAGTGCCATTGTTTCATTGAGAACGGTGACTGTAAATCAAGTACGTTATAGGGAACTAATCATCATGCCTTTGGTTAATGAAATGTTTCCGCTAAGCACGAAACTCAACTTTTAGAGACTATAGTTTCAACAGACGAATCTACTAGCCACGTAGCCGTACTACTGTGGAATCACTTCCATTGATTCACAATACCTTCAGTAACCATTTAATATCCTTCTTATTCCCTGAACTAACAGCATCTGATACTCACTTATAGGATATTTTAAAAGAAGCTGTGCTTACAAAATAATCGTTGGTGACTATTGAAAACTGCTTGAGGAGATGTGGCATTCTTAAGGGAATGGTTCAATTGCTCTTCAGAGACTTTTCTGACAACTTATGCAGCATTCAGTTGTGAGTGAGACTGTTCAGAGTAATGCTTAGAGCCTAGTTGAAATCACAGAGAACATGAACTCTGCCACGGAAAACTTTTAATTGTAGTTAGATTTATCTATGCTATGAAATGTCTTAACTATTTTTATTTGTTAAAAACTGCTTTATAAAATAACATTTCATCGTCCTTTGTTTTAGAACCTAATGCAGTACGCCAATAGCTGTCTTTTCTTAAATTGCTTCTTCTATTTCCTTAAGTACGCTTAGAAATCAGCCGATTAATAATTCCCCAGAAAAATATTTATATCGGATATTCTTGGAAAGGATGCGGAAAAGTTTAAGAAGTTTGTGATTTACGTTGCAGAAGCTCGCAAAGTTGGGGGATAATTAAGCTTTGGGGGATTACGTAAACTTGAAGGGAACAAAGAGGGAGCACGATAGACGAAATGAAAAGATACGACAGGAGGATCAAAAGCTGGCAATAGTTTGGGTTAATTTGCCCTGATAGTATGCTTAGAAAACAAACCACCTGGTAACTGAACGTTACGATAACGTGCAGCCAAATCAATAGAGATTTGTTCATGTTATTAAATTTAACAGCAAGCGACGTCCACGGTGACTTTAAGGGTAGCACATAGGTATGTAAAATACAAAAACTATCAAACAGTGAGCTTTTGCGCATTTTTTATAAACAAAAATAACAATACATTAGGTCTTTTTTTGGGGTTTTCGTTGATATTATAAAATGTTATGAATGGATCACGATACGTTCACTGGGACATTTGTAGAGAGTTAAAAAACCTACAAAACTTTTTTTATAGACCTCAATCGGACAATTTTCCACCGAGAAAAGTGGGGAAAACGCTTAAAAATTACTATTTTTTTTTCGGGGCAGATCTTTCGGAAAATGTTAGTTTATAATGTGTTCTTCAAACAGGCTGAAGATGAAATTTGTCGCGTTAATAGTTTTTCACACAATTACAGCCTAGACAAATTAGGCCGTTATCTTGCATAACGCGCCTTATTAACCTGAGTGGCCGGATTTTAATTTACAAAAAGGATTCTGACAGTCGACATTAAAACCTATAATTCGTGTAATTTCGATTTTTGAATAAGGTTGATAAAGTATGATCAAAATGCTTCCGAACATAGCGGGAAACGAGTAAATTTGCGACCGACACCCGTCTTGTCACTACAGTAATCAAAACTCAAAATAGTTCCGTTCCCACAAGTCGTTCCAGTGGGGCTCGCTAAAACTTGTCCAAAAGTTCTGTCACTCCGAGTTTTTTCAAAACTGCGAAAGTTTCAAATCATCCGTTGACAGTTATAGTAAGGGTGTATAGTAGGCGCCCTTCCAAAACGAAACATGGATTTGACTTTTATAAAATCCCGGACGCCGGTCGTTTTTTTTTTTTTTAACGTCCTGCTGTTTTGCACTTAAGGCTAAAAGAACCCATTCAGAAAATTATTCGGGGTCAATGGGAATTGAACCCGGAACTTTTCCATTGATGGCTGCCATGACGATTGATAAAGCTTTGACGCCTTAACAATCACAGCCATCGTGGCTTCCCGTGTCGGTCGTTGCAGTGTGCGCGCGGGTCTGCTCCAGTAAACAAGAAAGCAACCGGAAACGCAAGCGTTTCTCACTATATCCCTATCTAAACAGCGCAATTTCTTGCAGCTGAACGCTTTGACATTGCCTCATTTCAAACCATTTTATAAGTCTATCTTTTGTAATTGAGTGTTGAAAAAAACTGAATATTCTTTATAAAATTTCGGATCCGGCTTGCAAATTAATTTTCATTGTTAATTTTTTATTGTGTTAGGAAAAAAATTCAAACTTTGTACTTACAAAATGTCAATTCCATAACAAATCAAAAGCATTTTTTTTAAATGTAAAATGCAAAACGGATGCGTATTGTGACTGTGCTTAAAATTAGACCTTGCAAACAATTTTATGATAAAAAATAAACGAAATAAATTGTTTGAAATTTAACTTTGCTCTAATGGGATAAAATCCAAGATGGCTGCCACTACAGCAGACCCTTTAAGCTTTAATCGCTTCGCAGCCTCATTTCGGAAAACTTTCTCCACCACAAACTATCTTGACAACGTCTTGAAGTTTGAAAGAGTTGATGGAAGTATTACATCCTTCAAAGAGACACGCCATCGTCCGGCAACTCGCAGGGGTAGCCTACAACGGCACACATACAGTTGTTGAGAAAGTAGTTCTAATTTTAAAGTTTTGAGCTTATAACACGCCTACATGTAAATTAACAAAGTCATTAATATTTTAGCTCTGATTCATCTGATAATAAAATGTATTGCATCAGTTTTGTTCGTTTCTACAATTTCAGTTAGCTTGTTTGTAAAAGCAGAATCACTTTCACTAAAGTTAACATTCAGAGTAAGGCCGTAGCCTAATGCATTGTGTATTGAAAATTCTCCCAATACAGGGGTTGGCGTGCGAAGCACGCAATGCATTGTGTATTGAAAATACTCAAAAAAAAGAGGTTGGCGTGCGAAGCACGAAATGTTCTGTGTATTGAAAATTCTCCTAATACGGGGGTTTTCGTGCGAAGCACGCAATGCACTGTGTATTGAAAATACACCCAATACGGGGGTTGGCGTGTGAAGCACACGCAATGCTCTGTGTATTGAAAATACTCCCAATACGGAGGTTGGAGTGCAAAGCACGCAATGCATTGTGTATTGAAAATACACCCAATACGGGGGTTGGCGCACACCATCCACCGTATTTTGAGTATTTTCAATATACAATGCACTGCGTACTTCGCACGCCAACCCTCATATTGTTGTGTTGTCTATTTTATAATTTAATTTGCATTTTTTTTCAACTATTATTAATTTTTACTGCTAAATTTCGGGATTTCGGAAGGGGTTTTGACCCCCTGACCCCCCCCCCCACCCCGGCCACGGCCTTGGAGCATAGAATACCTATAACTTTAATAAGCTAGAACGTTTTATTCAGGGCATCGTTTAAAGTTTTTAAAGACATCTTATATTTTCAGAGTAAAGCAATTGTTGTTTTTCTAAGATACCACCACATTTTATAACAACAAGGTTAAAATGAACGCTCGGATAAAGTATATACTGAAGGGTTACTGTTATGACAAAGTCTCCCATCTATCCTTCCCATTACTTTGAATTAGGGATCAGCCTCAATGATGAAATTATACTCACTCTCTCAACAAGGAATACTATTTTAGTTGGAGCTCTACAACACATAATAAAACCTTAAAGTTGCAGTTTACTTACAATCTGTTGATTCATTCAAAATTATATTTACGAAATTTACTTCAGCTCGCATTAGAAATCATGCGATAATTTGTTGTGCGTCTGTTTTCATGTAAACACGATATAAGCACTCGCAGACGTAGAAAACTTCAAGTGGTACGAAAATTTTCGTAATTTTATTGCGGAGAGTTGAAAAGCTTTTAAGATTTCTAGCGTGAGTCGTAGCGCGTCGGAGTCACGTTTTTGGGTCAAAATTTTGAAAAGACAGTGTGGTGTAACGTTTTATATTTTTTTTGGTACCGGAAACCCGATTTTGACAGTTGAAAACTCGTAACGCGTCGGGGTCACTTTCCGGGGTGCTCCGGGTCGGGGTGTTCTTCCGGACGAGCCGAAGTATCGAAAAAGTGTTCCATCCTTTTATTAGTCTTTATAATTATAATTACGTATATTATCGTACAAACTTCAGAATAAAATTTCTCAAAATGTAAACATACGTTTACTTTATACTTTAGTTTGAATGCAAAAATCGACTAAAATAAAGTATACTTTAAAAAATTATGTTTTTTCTACGTTTTTACACCATCTCAGCATTGCGCAAACTAAACTACATGTGAAATCAATACCTTTTTGTTTTACTTTACCGCACGGCTAAACAGCTGGCGTGCAGTAAAGTAATACTTTTCGCACACCAGCTGTTTACTTTGCGCACTGTGTAACATAACGGATGTATTATTTTTCTAATATTCCTCCGCGAGCAAGTTGATGTGATAACCACCAGAGTGCAGGCTAAACACTCGAGTAGAAACACAAATTCGGCGCAACATGCTTCCACAATAACATGGATTTTTTCCGCATAAATTATCAAAAATTATTGAAATTACTTATATTTGAAAGGTAAAGAAACTTCGAATGTGGCGATCTTTTTACATTTTGTTTATTTGCATTATTGAATAAGAAAAAAATCGCAAACTTTGATTATGAGTTAAGTCAAAGAACAAATTTAGTTAAAAACACATTTTTAAAACTAAAAGATATCCACATTCGGACTGTCCTAACCTTAAAAATTACACATTCAGAATAATTTTATCATCATTACTCCCGTAATCTTATTGCCCGTTCAACATTGCTCTTATCGGAGTTAAAGATGGTGGCTGGGTCAAATAGTTTATGTCAAGTGCTAAATATTTGGAAAAAAATGTCTAAATGTATCTTTAAGGTCTAATATAATTATGTAACACATTACTGCCTTTTAAATGGAATGGGCTACAAACAAATACATGTAGAACTATTTTTTATTTTAATTTATTATTAAAGACACATATTCGTTGCAGTAATAAATATATTAAGAAATGTCTACTTAAGGAAAATAAATTCTACAAAATGTCTACGTGTTATAACTGTTTAAAAACGGGTCTTCTTTTTTTTCTCATTAGAGAACCCTTACAAAAGACGAATTTATCGGCGATCGACCCGATTTCAAAAATAAATTAGATGTTGTCAGGGGCGTTACTACAACAAATTATTGGGCGGGGGCGAATTCCGAAATTTTCCAACAATTTTGACCATATTTTCCGACTTTTGTGGTGTGGGTTCCAACGCGCAGAAGGGGCTCTGTTATGTTATGTAGAAATAAATCCCAGGAGGCTCACCGTCGGAATGTAAAAAAAATTACTTTTCTAAGTAGGGCATTTATCACTGCAGGTACTATATTGGGTACTTTAAGAGTTTATGTTCGTCACATTATTGACAAAAAAATGCCCCATACTTTTCCGCACCATTTTCTTTTCCCCATTTTGGGGAAGAAACCCAATCATGGTGAGTCAGTGAATCAGTGTTGCCACAACAACAAGGGTTGGAACTAAATTTCCCAGAACATCGTTTAAAAGAAGCACTGCATTTAAGAAAGTAAGTTTACTATCGCTTCTTTACAAGACCAACAGTGCATGAAATATTAAACTAAACATACTACGTCTTCTATCAAATAAATACAAAAGTTTACAATAATCACAGTAGTTCGAATATAGTAAGCCTTACATGTGAACAAGCTACATATAAATGGTCGTGGGAGAAACAGTCATTCCTTAAATCCACTCCTGCTACTTTCAAAGATTGCCCTTGCGCTTTATTTATCGTCATGG
This sequence comes from Philaenus spumarius, assembly GCA_018207615.1. Classification (NCBI taxonomy): domain Eukaryota; kingdom Metazoa; phylum Arthropoda; class Insecta; order Hemiptera; family Aphrophoridae; genus Philaenus; species Philaenus spumarius. The sequence continues at coordinate 87,374 of JAGFPH010003992.1, read as the reverse complement.
TAAAGCAGACCTTGATGGAAAAGAGCAGTCATTTAAATTGAAAATGTTAGTCGGAAGGAATCAAAAGGATTCGGAGTACAACAAATGTTTCTCGTGCACCACAGACTGTGTATATGGTTGTCTCGATCACATTCCTGTGTAAGGCTTTAACCTGCAGTCTGGTTCCGTTACAAGTTGCTTAAACACGGATCCTTTTCGAAAACATAAATTCAGTGTGTAGTTCTGTGTGCAAATTTCCTGTAAGAATGTTAGACTGAATCCTTTAATATAAACCATAACTCCTGGGTTTGACATATTTAAAGGTAAGTTATTTGTTTTCTAAAGCCAAAATAGACGATAAGATGGTATACACCAACCGGCTCAATCCGTATCGCACTATTAATTATGTGTTGTGTACTTTGTGTTTTTAATGTGTCTGTGTGTGTGTGTATGACGACCTGAACAGTGATGAATATATTTTATACTTGATCATGAGACTACGGTCTTGAAACGCGTCGTAAGTAGGACAACTCAAGAAGTCACAAGACGGACTAACAATCAGGTAAAATACTATTGTAATTTCCTGTGTTTATTTCAATTTATTACTTTCAATAAGAACAAAAGGGAAACAAGAAAAACCCCGAGGTATATAAGACACCTGTTCGGGTCAACAAAAACAATAAAATAATAATTATAAATAAAAAAATAAACAATATATATCTATTTACTACTAAAGTGAGAAATCGAAGAGGGAAATGCAGCCGAACCAATTACAATAACCATTATATTTACACAGAATCTAGAAAAAATAACTAAAAAAACAGCTTCTAGCATTTGATTGTATAACATACGAAATGCAATAAATTATTTAACAATAAAACAAAACAAAGCTACAATTCTCAACATTTAAATCTACAGATTAACTTACATCACTAACCTAGTTCATTCATACACACTCAATATCCCTAATTCATTCCTTTTGTATTCTCTATTTATTAGTAAAGAAATTATTTTGATAAGCCCATCATTTTTGGATCGGAAATTATAACTTGCTTTTCATTTGTAAATGTTGGTAATTAACAACAAAAACTTTCCAAACCCAAACCTGGAGTTTTTTGGGTGCAATTAATTTAATACCAATTTTAAAATAACAACTTTAAAAAAAAAAAATTTCCTGGGGCGAAGCCACCCCTTGCCCCTCCCTAGATGTTGTGCGCGGAAAGATATAATGATTTAACGCTATCTAGTATTCTTTTCTTAACGCTTATTTTATGCATGTAAAACTAATGAAGGACGGAGAGGGGAATAGTACCGGTGAAACCCAACTCCAAGACAACGACCTTTTCTGCCACACCAACTCATCTTATTACTTTTTTTCATTATATGGAGGAAAATTAAATTTCTTTACAGAAAAACAATTACGACATATTTTAAGCCATTTAATAAGAAAACTTCCTTGTCGCAGTAGAGTAAGATATGCTCTGAGACAAGGCCGTAGCCAGGGGGGGGTTTGGGGCTCAACCCCCCCCCCCCGCCTGAAATCCCGAAATAATGTAGTAAAAATTAATACTAGGTTTAAAAAGGGCAAATTAAATTATAAAATAGACAACACAACAGAGGATCCAGATACATATTTTACATCATTGTGCATTGCATTAAACTACAAAGTACAATACGTATGGATGCAGTAGGTTACAGCCTTACTCTCTTGTGAGCTTGATCTGATCTATTAAATAAGAAAATTATGAAGGTTCAACAAAAATACTTTACTCTAACAAAACACGCAATGCGTTGTGTATTGAAAATACTCCCAATACGGGGGTTGGCGTGCGAAGCACGCAATGCTCTGTGTATTGTTGAAAGTACTCCCTATACGGGGGTTGGCGTGCGAAG
>JAGFPH010003992.1:73996-85492 GCA_018207615.1 Philaenus spumarius | reverse complement strand
TGTATTGTTGAAAGTACTCCCTATACGGGGGTTGGCGTGCGAAGCACACAATGCTCTGTGCTTTGAAAAGTCTCCCAATAGGGGAGTTGGCGTGCGAAGCACGCAATGTATTATGTATTGAAAGTACTCCTTATACGTGGGTTGGTGTGCGAAGCACGCAATGCTCTGTGTATTGTTGAAATTACTCCCTATACGGGGGTTGGCGTGCGAAGCACGCAATGCTCTCTGCTTTGATAAGTCTCCCAACAGGAGAGTTGGCGTGCGAAGCACGCAATGTATTATGTATTGAAATTACTCCTTATACGTGGGTTGGCGTGCGAAGCACGCAATGCTTGTGTATTGAAAGTACTCCCTATACGGGGGTTGGCGTGCGAAGCACGCAATGCTCTGTGCATTGAAAAGTCTCCCAAGAGGGGAGTTGGCGTGCGAAGAACGCAATGCATTGTGTATTGAAAGTACTCCCTATACGGGGGTTGGCGTGCGAAGCACGCAATGCTCTGTGCATTGATAATTCTCTCAACAGGGGAGTTGGCGTGCGAAGCACGCAATGTATTGCGTATTGAAAATACCCCCAATACGGGGTTTATCGTGCGAAGCGCGCAATGCATTGTGTAATGAAAATACTCCCAATACGGGGTTGGCGTGCAATGCACTGTGCGTCGGCCGCTTCTCATAGTGTTCAGTGTCAAGCTCGCATGTGAGTCCTAAAGCGGCCCATACACTACACATGCATTGCACGCCGTGCAAGCACGACGTGCCAAAAACGGAAGAAACCTGCCAGTGTGTGGAGGTCTCCGTGCTAAGCACGCCGTGCAATGCATGGCACGATGGCAATCAAGACGAGTTTGATTTTCGGCACGCCGTGCCATCCGCCGCCGTGCCAACCTGCTAGTGTGTGGGCCAGTCCCGCTCCAAGTGCTAAAAGTGAAACGTCTTTTGAGGTTATATTTCGTTCGGTAGCGGCAAAAACTCTCAAAACAGGCTTCTCAATCACAGTGACAACCGACTTCTAGCACGTCACGGAGCAGACTGAATTTTCAGTGTGTGGCGCACGGCGTGCCAAGCCAAGCACGGCGTGCCATTGCACGGCGTGCAATGCATGTGTAGTGTATGGGCCGCTTTAGCTGTGAAAGCGTTATTCAAATAACCGGTCCTAACCTCCCCCCCCCCCCCCTCCCCGAAAAGTTTTCCTGGCTACGGCCTTGCTCTAACAAGGCGAATAAAGCAATTGAAAGCCTGAAAAATGTATAGAATTACCGACTGAATTAAAAAATTTCATTGTGAAAAATGTATGTGCAAGTAATTAAAAATTCTAAAAGAAAAATATAATAGCTCGGTGGTTTATTATTTGGAAATAAATTAGTCTCTTGTTAGGTGTTGAATATGTCTTTTATTACGAAGAATCCGATAAAAGATAATTCGAATACATCACCGACATCGCGTGGCTTACATCCAACCTCACCAATATGTAGCCGAGTGCGCTCTCAAGGGTTACTCGCTGATAGGCAACTAACATTAAGTCCATTTCACACTCTCTCGGGAATTCTGAACGGTTTCCGATCTCACCGAAAAAGGATAAAAGACCACCAACGTTGTTCTTACGTATAAAGCGACGGTCAAACGATAATCGTGTTGCCGTGCTTGACAAGGACTCTGTCCAGCTAAACTGTTAAAAGGATTATAGTTAATATATCGCATTTACACTTGCGCTCGTGTTTCGCCTCGCAACCGACGACGATTCAGTTCACCATGTCGAGGCGAACGGACAACGTGGAAGTTCTCGCAGTTGTGGCGGAATCCGCAAAAGGTTGAAAAAATACGTCGCCATGGTACCGTTCGCAGTGATACTCAGGATACAAAAGGTCCTTTATTTGTTTTGTAGGGGAACCATATTGGACCGTAGCGGAGGCTTTCATCCGGTGGAGGCTGCGAAATTTAGCCATCAACGATTTTTCTTGGTTTACACACTATTCGATAAGTTAAAAGTACACGATACTCGAGTTCATGGACCGTGGATGGTTCGGGTTCCAAATAGCAGGTTCACAATGGTACAGTTCTAGAAACTCAAAAGCTTGGGAGTCACTCAACTGCATTTAGTTTCCAAATATACTACCGACAAACCACGTCTGATAGAACACTGACAGAACACTCAACAACGTCTAAGCTCGCCTTTCGCCATCGGGCTCGTCCAGCCTTTGACTCGTGCTAGCGCTGCGCAGGCCCGGATCACCCATGAGGCCAACCTGGGCCATGGCCTACTGCGCAGGCTTGTGGGGGGCGCAGATCGCGGGGAAAAACGAAAAATGTTGTATTTCTAGTCTAGAGCGTGAGTAGCGAGAGTCCGTGTTGCACTGGCCTTGAAAAAGAGAGGGGCTGTTGAGGAGAGTTTAGCGGGGCGGCGGATGACTCACGTCAAGATCACGTCACTGCCGTCACCCCTCCCTCCGCCCTCATACCACTAGTTACTCAACGCTCTCGCTCTTCTTAGCATTGAAAATGTCGTAACAAATACATTGGATTTCACTAGCACAATTCAATCATTTGCCTGGTCCAAAGGCAGAAAGAAGGCATTTTAAAACTAGCCGATGTAAATGCTTTGATTGTCATTGATTGTCACATTGTTGTTTATTTAGCAGTGTGTTTTATTTTCAACATGCTTTCTTTTCAGTCAATAGTCAATATCCGCTTAGGCCTACTACAAATTACAAGTACATATTGGCTTTTCATACATTTTGGAATTTCAATCGCTGTTATTGCGTGATTGATAAGGTAATTTTTTTTAATATAAATACCTTTTTGGAGTTTCTGCTCGCAGTCCTTTTTGGTCACAGTTTAAATGATGACGCGTTTCGCCTATTTTTCAGGCATTTTCGAATCACATTAATTCAAAGTTTTTATAGCATATATATAATGCTCGTCAATCACTAAAAAACACACTAACACATTTAAAACATATGTACATAAAACACAAATAGTCCGTTACATTCATTTGAACGTAGCCGCACACGTGCACGCCGGCCGGTTCTTGTGTCGCTACTCAATTAAACCAGGGGCGGAGGTAAAGAGATTTAAGGGTCTGCTCCAGAAAACGAGAAAGCAACCGGAAACGCAACCGCTTCTCACTATATCCCTATCTAAACAGTGCAATTTCTTGCAGCTGAACGCATTGACATTGCCTCATTTCAAACTTTTTTATAAGTCTATCTTTTGTAATTGAGTGTTGAAAAAAAACTGAATATTCTTTATAAAATTTCGAATCCGGCTTGCAAATTATTTTTCATTGTAAATTTTGTATTGTGTTAGGAAAAAATTTCAAACTTTGGATTTACAAAATGTCAATTACATAACAAATCAAAAGCATTTACAAAAATGCAAATTGCAAGACGGATGCGTATTGTGACTGTGCTTAAAATGAGACCTTGCAAACAATTTTATGATAAAAAGTAAACGAAATAAATGGTTTGAAATTTAACATTGCTCTTATAGGATAAAAATCCAAGATGGCCGCCACTACAACAGACCCTTAAGGCAGGCGGCGCTCGGTTCCCCCACTACCACTGCCTCTAGCCGTCGCGTCGGTCGCAAATTTACGCTTTGCGCACTATGTTCGGAAGCATTTTTTATCGCATTTTATCAACCTTATTCAAAAATCTAAAATATAAGAATTGTAGGTTTTAATGTCTACTTTCAGAATCCTTTACAAGGCGTTTAGGTTAATAGGGCGCATTATGCAAGATAACTGCCTAAATTGTTTATTCTGCAATTTTTCAAAAGCTATTAATCCCACAAATTTCATCTTCCTTCTGTTTGAAGCACACATAATAAACAACTATTTTCCGAAATATCTGCCCTTAATATTATAAATTAACAAAGGTATGAATTTTTTTTAATGGAAATTTTTAAGAGTTTTCAGACTTTTTCGGTGAAAAATGGACTATCGGGGTCTATAACAAACTATGTTGTACGTTTTTAATTCTCTACACATGGACTATCGGGGTCTATAACAAACTATGTTGTACGTTTTTAATTCTCTACACATGACCTATTGGAAGTATCGTGATCCATTCATAAACCTTTATAATATCAACGAAAAACCCCAAAACGTCATAATTTATTGCTATTTTTGTTTATAAAAATGCGCAAAAGCTCCTTACCTAATAGTTTTTGTATTTTACATACCTATGTGCTACCCTTAAACTCACAGTGAATGTCGCTTGCTGTTAAATTCAATAACAAAATTAGCCATTTATTGCTCTATTGGCTCGGCTAGTACTAGATTGTTTTCTTACTGTCCCAACTTTGTGCTCATATGACAGTCCTTGCTCACTGAACTCACTGGCGTTCACGGACATAAACCTACTTCTGTTGTTTTTAAATCTTCTCGAGGTAACATCTGAAATGATACGATATTGGATTTGATAGCTCGCTTCTAAAACAATATTTCCTGCTCGGGGGAAGGAAAATATCTTCATTATCTACTAAAGGTTATGGTTATCGGTGGCTTGTGGTTTTCAACCCCTTCCAGATTGGATTGGATTAACCTCGTTAGGGGCAAAAACTTATTTTCAAGATGGTCTTCCTGACCTCGTTAGTGATAAGCGATGTATCCAAGATACACAAAGTCTGAAATTATTGAATATTTGTACGATGTCTCTAAAAAAATTGATTTGGAATTAAATAACGTCTAATGATATGTTTTGAAGAAGTTGATGATTTCACATATACATTTCTGATAGTTATAAATTTATATTGATTAAAAAACAGTTGTTTTACGGTTTTGCATACCTTCCGTGTAAAGAAATGGGCGGATTTTTTTATATTTTTACAAAATCATCATTTGTTATTATAACTGTATGTGTATTTTAATTAGTAGAAATATTTATACCTTAAATATTTATGTAAGAAAATAAAATAGGTTATTCTTTTTAATACTGAATTTGTAAATTTGTTTTGAAAATTTAGATCTATCTCAAGCAACATAAGGGATTATATCCAATCATGAGTTTCAAAATGGTGGCTGTTTGAAATTTTCAAACTTAAATTACTCAAAAACCGTACATTTTAACAAAAAATGTCAAGACCCTTTTTTATAAAACACAAGACTCCTGTCAAAATAACCGGATGAAGGATAATAGTTAACTCAAAGATAACAACAGCATACATAACCACAATATTGTGCGTTCATTGTGTTGGTATAGGATGCAGGGTTGAACGGAAAAATTATTACACATAACTTAACTATTATACTTCACCCTATAGGGAATCAAAAGGGATACAAAAAAGGTGCCTTTTGTTAAAATTTACTGTTTTTGAGTAATTTAGTTTTGAAATTTTCAAACCGCCGCCATTTTGAAACGCATGTTTGTATATAACCGTTTATTTTTCTTAAAATAGATCTTTATTAGGTTAAACGTCATGCTAAGTTTAAACTCAATCGGTTAAACCGTTCTTTAGACATGAATTATTTAGTAAAAGACAATAGCGGATATCTTTAAAACGAAGTGTTTTCGGGCCTATGTTTATATGAACTTTTTTTTCGTATTTTGACCCATAGAACCATTTCTCGAAGTATGGCTGTTTACTTATGAGACATCCTGTACAAATTCCATGGTTAGCCTACGGATTAGTGTAATTAATATTCTAATTAATTTTACCTTAATTTGGTACAAAACTAATCCCTCCTTCTTTATTCACCGCGGTTCGGGCATTCTTCCATCCTCAAATAAACACTTAAACAATACAAATATTTAACTCCGTGTGGAGATCGTCAAAAATATGTTTAAACGTTTAAATTTTGACCATTACCACACGGAGTTAAATATTTGTTTTCATTAAATGTTTTCGTATTGTTTAAGTATTTACCTGAGGATGGGCGAATGCCCGAAACCGCGGTAGTGAAAAGAAGTGAGAAAAAGGAAATATTAGTTAGTACCAAATTAAGGTACAGTATAGAACTCCAATTATCCGGACTCCAATTATCCGGATCGCCAATTATCCGGATCAGATTTGAATAAGAACATAGTCAAACGGATGCGAGACTTGGCGGCGCGGAATCGATTTAAGGTAGCAAAACAGCTTATTCTGCCTGGTATGTTAAAAAAATAACGTATTTTACAGTGATTTAGTATTGTTTGTAAATATTACGTAATGTAAACATTGTCATTGATATTGTTTTTTCATAATAAATACCGTAAATGTTCTCTATTGTGTTTTGTTTACGCTTTTCTCCTAAAAACGGCCTTTTTTCGAGAAAAATCCAATTATCCGGATTCTTGATTATCCGGATCGGGTCCGGTCCCAATTAATCCGGATAATTGGAGTTCTACTGTACAATTAATTAGAACCCTGTATAATACCAACATTTGATAACCCAAAGGACTCTTTTCAAATAATACATTAAAACATGTGCAGGTTTGTATTGTGCGTGTAGTCTAAATAAGCAAAGTTCTACTTAAAATAGCCTATAGGCTAGTGTTCTGTCTCAGTATCTCATTACAGTGTTTCTACAATAAGAAACAATATAAAAAACTTTCCCTGTAAATCCAAACGGGATTTCAGTAGCAACGTCTTTCAACCTGTGTCAATTGAATAGAACGGCAAATAAGATTTTCTACGTACATCAAACATGTTGATTGTATTCTATTCTATTGATCTATTTGACACGTGTCACAAAGAGGGGCATAAGAAAACAGTGTTTCTCTAAGAAGCTTACATAACCGGACAACACTACACTAATTGTGGGAACCAGTTCAAAGTACAACTGGATAGTTTATGATAAAACTAGTAGGTCTCCATGAAAAATCACAGGCAGATTAATTAGAAATACATCATCTAATAAACGGTATCAGTTAACTGACACAAACTTTCTCCCAACTTACTGTAGTCAAAATAATATTGTTTTTAATCATTTTATTTACTACTTTTTAGAACAAAACAAAAAATAATATTCTACCTACGTCAATCGTATAAAAAAATTATTGTCCTAGGCGGGATTCGATCGCGCGACCTTTGAATTACTGGCGGTGATCGCTACCATGGTGCTACCCCGTGCGGCCGCCGCCGCGATGCTAGATGGACAACATAAACTTGTTTATTTTTAAACATTTCCCCATAATTATAAAACGCCGAAGTTTTGATAAAAGCGGGTGGTGTCATTTTGTTTGGCATCTTAAGCACTATAAATACTGAAAATTTGATCAAAATCGTTAGAGCCGTTTTTGAGAAATTTGCATTTTTGTCGTTTTTTATGGGTTTTTAGGGGTAAATTATCCTCAAAAATTAAAAATTCCCAAAAATGAAAAAAACGCCTGATAACGGAGATATTAGGGTTTAGTACCAAATTTCATGAAAATCGGACCAATAGTGTCCTCTCTGGTCGTGTATACATACAGACACACTGACAGACAGACACCACTCTAAAAACACTTTTTTGGGTTCAGGGAGCACCAAAACAAAAATTCCACTAAAAATATTTTTGGGTTCAGGGAGCACAAACACAGATAATTGCACTAAACAATTTTTTGGGGTTCTGGGAGCACCAAAACAGATAATTCAACTGAAAATTCAAATTCGAACATTTTTACGAAAACAATACTTTCTCCATATACTACGTATAGGGTGGAGAAAGTAAAAATAAAAACAACGTACTTTACCTAACTATGCTGACGGGGATTTTTAACTCGGTAAATGTGTACAATTATAAGGATTATAAAACAAGGCCTATTTGTTAAAATTTTGTATTAATATAAGTTAATATACAGGGTGTTTACAAACTCCTAATTATGTAACAACTGTACACGGCAAATTGTAGTTTAGTGCAAATTTTGTATGATATTTATTTCAGTAAATGTCTCATTACTCAGTTATTTATTATCCGATTATAGCAAATAAAGTATGATTTTGTTCGTCTTAAAATTCTACATTTTTTATTACTGGTAACATTTTTTTTATAAAAATTACAGTTTTCGTGAAATTTAACATCAAAGATTTTAAATGGCCGCCATCTTGAAACTGTTTAAGATATTGTAACGAAATTTTATACACTTGTTTGACCTACCAAGATACACGTTCGTGCCGAATTTCATGTTGCTATCTAAAATAGTACTCAAGTTATAAAATAATTTGTAAAAAACACAAACAGGCGGACAGACAGAAAACTAGGCATGTCAGACCCATATTTGTACGACGTTTTTTGATTATCTTGACCTAAGGAACAAATACATAAAATTTGTCCAGGGAGTTTGTAAACACCCTGTATATTTAAATAAAGATACAAATATTCTCTTTTAATTGATTTTGATTTTATATTGATATATCAAATGATATAGAAGTTCTTATACAGAGTGTCCCCGAACTCTGTGGACCCATTTTGTGGATATATTCCTGGGATCCAAATATTTCACAATATATAAACATGGATCTAAAGTGCTTATTTTCCGTCTGTCTGTATGTATGTGTTTTTTATAAAATACTTAATATTTTTGGAAGTGGAAAAGATATTGAGCTCAAACTTTGTATACACATTTTCTGCTTAACCTTTTATCACTGAACGAAAAAATAGAGCTTTATTTTAAATATTTTCAAAATGACGGCCGTCATAAAAAAATTTTAAAGTCAAATATCTCAAAAACCGCTAACTTTGAAAAAACATTACAAGAGACAAAAATGTTTACGTATTTAATGACAAACACAATGGGTTTTTCATTTTGTCTGTATCTCAAAGGATAACAGAGATATTGGCAAAAAAAAGGAAAAAGGGATTTCTTGGTAGTTGTCAACCCAGAATTACTCTAGAAACAAAGTAGGTAGTATTTACAAGTCAAGTATACTGTTTCCTTTTATTTCAGTGTAGTGATATTAAATTGTAAAATAAAAGCGAGATATTCCGGTTTTGTATTGATTGTAAGCTATGTGAACAATTTCCAAAACAAAAAGTTTCTGAACACATTACCAATGTCTATTTATGTTCAAAGTGACGCACTCACGAAATGGTACTATAGGATGTTCAGAAAAAGGGTTAGAAGAATTCAGGGCGTGATTCCCCACATCAAAATAAAATGAAAAGTTCCAATAAACATAGGCCCACAAATTCTCCGTTTTCTGTCTAGCCAACATTGTTTTACAAAATAATTCATATCTAGATAAATGTTTGACTGATTGTGTTCAAACTTGGCACGAAGTTTAACCTAACAATGGTCTATCTCAAGAGAAATTAGCGATTATATCCAATAATGCGTTTCAAAATGGCGGTTGTTTGAACGCTTTTAACCTAAATTACTAAATTACATAAATTGATCGGATGGTTTAATTGTCAAATCAATCGGATGAAGGATAATAGCTAAGTTAAAGATAATGATACCATATGTACGTACAATAATGTTGTTGTATAGGATGCCGGGTTGAACTGCTATTCTTCATCCGATTGTTTTCAATGTGAGACCATCCGATAGGGATTCAAAAAGGCAACAAAAAAGGTGTCTTGTCATTTTCTGTTAAAATGTACGGCTTTTGAGTAATTTAGGTTTAAAATTTCAATCAACCGCCATTTTGAAACGCATGATTGGTTATAACCGCTTATTTTTCTTGAGACAGATCATTATTAGGTTAAACTGTATGCTAAGTTTAACTCAAATCAGTCAAACATTTCTCCAGATAAGAATTATTTCGTACAAAAATTAAAATGGCCGCTAGACAGAAAACGGAGCATTTTTGGACGTATGTTTATTACTGGAAGTTTTCATCTTATTTTGATGTGGGGAATCACGCCCTGAATTCTCGAAACCCATTTTCTGATCACCCTGTACGTATTAAGGTATATTTGTATTAAAAAATACATTCTTTACGAATCATTACTTTATACATGTGACACTCTCCAAAACGATTAGAACAATTATGATCCCAAACATGAACATGCACTGTGCACGTTTTCATGTTGGTTAATTAAAATGTTTAAGCAAAACTAGAAAGTAAAAACGACTTGACCTATATAAAGAAATAGCCACATTGATTTCTTGAAATCGATGATATCCTGTGGGGGGGGGTCTTGATTAGACCATAAAATCAATAAAGTGCCGATGACGTCCTGCCTTCGCCGTAGCCACAAGTCAACAACTCTGTCCGGGGAATTAAGAAATGTTAACACGCAAATATTTGTGACGTCAAGCGATACACATAATCAAACAGTTTTCTCAGACAGTTTCTGCTCTGTATTACGAACGGTTTTGAAGTGAACAAATCAAAATGTTTATTACTAGGAGAGACTGCGTGCTCCGCACGCCAACGCCGTTGAAACCTTCTAACACATATGTTATGTTTTCTTTATAATTAAGGATTAATAATAATCTCAAGATGGTAAATAATATTTAATGTCAAAATCAAATTGTTTCGTTTATTTTATAACAGAAGATGTAATAAAGGTAAACAGATCCAGCAAGGCTCAGGTCTACAACCCTAACTAATAAGTTAGAAATACAAATAATTGTTTCAAAGTTCGAAATCAGCTGTTAATGAAAATATTGGAGCAAACAGCTGATTACTGTACCAACACTAAACATGTTTAATTATTATTTATTACGGCGCACCCATTGCCGTAAAATATTTAGTATAGTGTGTATCTATATATATAAAAATGAATTGCTGTTCGTTAGTCTCGCTAAAACTCGAGAACGGCTGGACCGATTTGGCTAATTTTGGTCTTAAAATGTTTGCAGTAGTTCATAGAAGGTTTATACGCAAAGAAAAATTTGAAAGTTTCCCGAAAAAGTTTCAAATTTGGAAGAAACTCAACAGCCTTTACTGTATGAACTCAAAATCATAGCTTACAAAAACAGCTGTTCGTATAAAAAGCTTAGCAACACGTTATGTTTGTTTACAATCATTACCATAGCAACATTACTTAGCAAATTTATAATCACTTTAATACTCTTTAAAACTAATAGCTTTTTAAGGTTAGATTGAAAAACTATAAACAAACACTGACACAAGGAAAAATCAACGAAAAATGCTTACATAATTATAATTCAACTCAAACATTGGTTATTAAATATCTATATAGGCCTAGTTAGAGATATGCTGTTTAAAATATTGTTTATATAAAATATATCATAACTATGAATTTTTTAATACTTTTCAAAACATATTTTCGCTATCAATAATAATAATAACAAACAAATTATTTGACACCATGCATAACCATAAACATACACGAGTTTAAACATATTATATTGAAAACTAAACAAACAATCTGAATTAAACTAAATGCCATTAAATATCACATTCATAGCTTTATTTTGATACATAATTGTATATTTAAATACTAAACAATATCTTATACTAATTAGGCCTATACATTTAAAATTACAAACTCTATTTGAACCACTTTGTTACATCTTAAATTAAGGCGGATGTTACAAAGTGATTCAAATATCTTTTCTACGACCCCCAGCTAATTTAAACCCAAGGCTAAGAAAGGGTTAAAAGAAATTCGAAATTTTAGGG
>JAGFPH010003992.1:51284-73323 GCA_018207615.1 Philaenus spumarius | reverse complement strand
AGTCCTCTAGTTTTTTTTTTTATTCTAATTATATAAAGTGATAATACGGTACCTTTAAAGTGATAATTTTTGTACCTGGCAGAATTCTTTCTTTTATAATCGCTAGAAGAGTCTCTTTGTCTCTCTTCTCTTCAGGAATCTCTCTCTCTCCCCCCTCCCCCTCTCGCGCCCACCCCCAACCGTAGGCAAAACTCCGCAGTATGAGGAATTCGCGGATGGGGACCCTTTCTACCTGATACCCGTAGGCAAAACTCTTATACTCCATAGGGCCAACCCAGGCCATGGCCTAGGGCGCAGGCTTGTGGAGGGCCAGATCGCGGGGAAAAACGAAAAATGTTGTATTTCTAGTCTAGAGCGTGAGTAGAGAGAGTCCGTGTTGCACTGGCCTTGAAAAAGAGAGGGGCGTTGAGAAGGGTTTAGCGGGGCGGCGAATGACACCCCAAGATTACGTCACTGCCGTCACCCCTCCCTCCGCCCTCATAACACTATTTACTCAACGCTCTCGCTCTTCTTAGCATAGAAAACGACGTAACAAATACATTGGATTTCACTAGCACAATTCAATTATTTGCCTGGTCCAAAGGCAGAAAGAAGGCATTTTAAAACTAGCCGATGTAAATACTTTGATTGTCATTGATTGTCACATTGTTGTTTATTTAGCAGTGTGTTTTATTTTCAACATGCTTTCTTTTCAGTCAATAGTCAATATCTGCTTAGGCCTACTACAAATTACAAGTGCATATTGGCTTTTCATACATTTTGGAATTTCAATCGCTGTTATTGCGTGATTGATAAGGTAAATTTTTTTCTTGAAAAATAATTAAAAATGCATTCAAAAGGGCTAAAAATAAAATTGTGTTAATAGCTCAAATATCCACAGAGAAGCTCTAAAACATTAGTTTTACATCTAACGAAGAAAAAAAACATTCCACACACCCACACCCCGTAATTTAGAACTTTGGCCTAGGGCGTAAATAGCTGTTACTCCGGGCCTGGCGCTGGAGCGACGGTTCGGGCAACGAGGCGAATGGCGAGTTAACCAAGCACACATTCGCCTCGCCACTCAACGCTGCATTTAGAGCTTTCACACTCATCTGAGTGTTACCATGCCGAATTCCTTATGCACTTGAAATGTATTACATGTGTCGTGTACGATCTTCATTCTTATAATAATTTTGGATTTTTTTTTTTAAATATACAATTTATTAAAGGCATTTTCGACAAAATCTCGTGCAGAATAAATCAGAGATGAAATAAAACCGTATAGTCCAACCAATAGAGATTTTTTCTTATTATTGAATTTAACAGCAAGCGACATCCATAGTGACTTTATGCACATAGGTATATCAAACACAAAAACTATCCTGTGTTTTTTAGCACTTTTTTTATAAATTAAAACAACAATAAATTAGGACTTTTGCGGTTTTTCGTTTATATTAGAAAAAAAAAGAATGCATCACGATACTTCCAATAGGCGTTTACTTTTATTTTGAGAAAATTTAGAAACCTGAAAAATGTTTCTTATATACCCCAGTCCGACCATTTTACAACGAGAAAAGTTCGAAAAACGCTTAAAAATTCACATTTAAAAAATCATATCTTTCTTAATTTACAATATTAACAGCTGATCTTTGGGAAAATAATTGTTTATTATGTTTACTTCAAACAGGTGAAAGATTAACTGTTTCGCATTAATAGTTTTGCACAATTTCAGTATAACCAATTTAGGCCATTGTCTTGCATAACGCGCCCTACTAACCTGAGTGACCCGGTTAAACCAGGGGCGGATGTGAAGAGATTTAAGGCAGGCGGCGCTCGGTTCCCCCACTACCACAGCTTCTCGCCGTCGCGCGTCGGTCGCAAATTTACGCTTTTCGCGCTATGTTCGGAAGCATTTTTTATCACATTTTATTACTCTTATTCAAAAATCCAAAATATAAGAATTGCAGGTTTTAATGTCAACTTTCAGAATCCGTTATAAGGCGCTCAGGTTAATGCAAGATAACTGCCTAAATTGTTTATTCTGCAATTTTGCAAAAGCTACTAATCCCACAAGTTTCATCTTCCGCCTGTTTGAAGCACACGTTATAAAGAACTATTTCCCGAAATATCTGCCCTTAATATTGTAAATTAACAAAGATATGAATTTTTTTTTAATATAAATTTTTAAGAGTTTTCAGACTTTTTTCGGTCAAAAATGGACCATCGGGGTCTATAACAAACCATGTTGTAGGTTTTTAATTCTCTAAAAATGGCCTATTTGAAGTATCGTGATCCATCCATAAACCTTTATAATATCAACGAAAACCCCAAAAGCGTCATAATTGATTGTTATTTTTGTTTATAAAAATGCGCAAAAGCTCCTTACCTGATAGTTTTTGTATTTTACATACCTATGTGCTAAACTTAAACTCACAGTGGATGTCGCTTGCTGTTAAATTCAATAACAAAATTGCTTTTATTGCTCTATTGGCTGGGCTAGTACTAGATTGTTTTCTTACTGTCCCAACTTTGTGCTCATATGACAGTCCTTGCTCACTGACCTCACTGGCGTTCACGGACATAAACCTACTTCTGTTGTTTTTAAATCTTTTAGAGGTAACATCTGAAATGATACGATATTGGATTTGATAGCTCGCTTCTAAAACAATATTTCCTTCTCGGGGGAAGGAAAATATCTTCATTATCTACTAAAGGTTATGGTTATCGGTGGCTTGTGGTTTTCAAACCCTTCCAGATTGGATTGGATTAACCTCGTTAGGGGCAAAAACTTACTTTCAAGATGGTCTTCCTGACCTCGTTAGTGATAAACGACTTATCCAAGATACATAAATTCTGAAATTATTGAATATTTGTACAATGTCTCTAAAAAAATTGATTTGGAATTAAATAAGGACTAATGATATGTTTTGAAGAAGTTGGTGATTTTACATGTACATTTCTGATAGTTTTAAATTTATGTTGATTAAAAAATTTGTTTTACGGTTTTGCATACCTTCCGTGTAAAGAAATCGGCGGATTTTTTATATTTTTACAAAATCATCATTTGTTATTATAACTGTATGTGTATTTTAATTAGTAGAAATATTTAAACCTTAGATATTTATGTAAGAAAAGAAAATAGGTTATTCTTTTTAATACTGAATTTGTAAATTTGTTTTGAAATTTTAGATCTATCTCAAGCAACATAAGGGATTATATCCAATCATGCGTTTCAAAATAGTGGCTGTTTGAAATTTTCAAACTTAAATTACTCAAAAACCGTACATTTTAACAAAAAATGTCAAGACCCTTTTTTATAAAACACAAGACTCAGGTCAAAATAACCGGATGAAGGATAATAGTTAACTTAAAGATAACAACAGCATACATAACCACAATAGTGTGCGTTCATTGTGTTGGTACAGGATGCCGGGTTGAACAGAAAAATTATTACACATAACTTAACTACTATACTTTACCCTATAGGGAATCAAAAGGGCTACAAAAAAGGTACCTTTTGTTAAAATTTACTGTTTTTGAGTAATTTAGTTTTGAAATTTTCAAACCACCGACATTTTGAAACGCATGTTTGTATATAATCGCTTATTTTTCTTAAGATATATCTTTATTAGGTTAAACTTCATGCTAAGTTTAACTCAATCGGTTAAACCGTTCTTTAGATATGAATTATTGTGTGAAAGACAATGGCGGATATCTGGAAAACGAAGCGTTTTCGGGCCTATGTTTATATGAACGTTTGTTCTTATTTTGACCCATAGAACTATTTCTCGAAGTATGGCTGTTTACTTATGAGACATCCTGTATAAATTCCATGGTTAGCCTACGGATTACTGTAATTAATATTCTAATTAATTTTACCTTAATTTGGTACGCCGACTAATCATTCCTTCTTTATTCACCGCGGTTCGGGCATTCTTCCACCCTCAGATAAACACTTAAACAATACAAATATTTAACTCCGTGTGGAGATCATCAAAATTATGTTTGAACCTTTAAATTTTGACGATTACCACACGGAGTTAAGTATTTGTTTTCGTTAAATGTTTTCGAATTGTTTAAGTGTTTACCTGAGGATGGGCGAATGCCCGAAACCGTGGTAGTGAAAAGAAGTGAGAAAAAGGAAATATTAGTTGGTACCAAATTAAGGTACAATTAATTGGAACCCTGTATAATACCAACATTGTATAGCCCAAAGGACTCTTTCCAAATAATACATTAAAACATGTGCAGGTTTGTATTGTGTGTGTGTCGAAATAAGCAAAGTTCTACTTAAAATAGCCTATAGGCTAGTGTTCTGCCTCAGTATCTTATTACAGTATTTCTACAATAAGAAACAATATAAAAAACTTTCCCTGTAAATCCAAACGGGATTTCAGTAGCAACGTCTTTCAACCTGTTGGAACGGCCAATCGACCGATCCAATTGGGGTTAATTAATTACATTAATTAAAATAAATTCAAAGTCAAAATAACAAAAGATTAAAGCTAAAGGGTGTCAAAAAAGCCCAAATTAAGATAAAAAAGTAGTTTCCAATGTAAAAATAGTATTTAGTAATAATTTTGAAGAATTAACTAAAATTGTGTTAGTTAAATAAGTGCAGACTATGACGTAAGCTTTAGCGACAAAGTCGAACCAAAACCTTGCAGGATCTGACAGGAATTGACTTGTCCAGTCTTGTCTAAATTTGGTAGAAATGAATTCACATTGAAAGATAGGGGTTTGTAATTTTATTAAAAAAAGTTGTTATTATTAGATTTATGTTGAAAGGAGAGTTAAATAAGCAAGGAGAAATAAAAATAATTTTGTTATGATAATTTGTTAAAAAGTTATAGACAAAAATGTAAGCGTAAACAAATCGATTTTGCAGAATTTGAATAAAATCCAAAAACAAAGTAGAGTCATTTGTAGAGTTAAAAAGGGTTAAGAAAATAAAGTAATAAAAAATATAAAGTTATAAAGTTTTATAGCTAAAAAATAAAGTGTAAAGTCATTCTTGGGCATAAAAAGGCCAATAACTCATAAAGATCAAATGTAATTAAATCATAAAAAATAGCATTTAATAGAGTCAATAATAGGGCATAATTAAGCCGAAGTTCAATATAAATAAATAAATAGTTTTGTAAAAATAAAATAAATTAATAAAAATTTTTATTAATTCAAAATAAATACAAGGGAGATTAATAAAAGGGAAATATTGATAAAATAGGGTATATAATATGGGTAATAAAATTGTAATGCCATGTGAGATATGAAAAGAGCTTTAAAGGGGGGGAATGAGACGCCTAAAACCAAACGAAGGCAATTAGAGTAACATCAAGCTGAATAACTAGACAACCAAACAAGCTATCAAAAATCCAACACCAGATTAGCGCGTTTCAAGACCAACCGAAGAAGATACAAGCAAGAAAAAATGGAAAATTTCAAATTTACAGGAAATAAATTTCAAAATTTAAGCAAAACTAACGAAGTCTATAACTCAAGAATGAAGAGGAGTAGAAACGCCATTCGAATTCCAGAGAAACCAGAAAACGTCAACCAATCCATAGAAGTCAATAAAACCAAAATCCGACCACGCAAAAAGAAGTTATAGAGTTTGGATGAAATCAAAGTCAATTTCGCAAAACGACAGGCACGGACATGAAGTCAAGCCCGAAACACCAAGAGGGAAGTGACGTCATCGGATCTACTACGAAGAGCAGAACAGACCGCACATTGTAATTCAATAAATGAAGATAATAATTAAATTAGGCCTAATCGAAGGGAAATAAAGGCACTAAAATTCATCTAATAAATCAGAAAATATATTAAGACCAAAAAATATATTTCTAAAGCAAGAAATCAGGATTTCTTGTTACATAGAGGAAGATGCTGGTTTGACAAGTAAAAAGTCGACGATAGAAGCTTGCATCCCCTCTAACATCAGTTTAGCACGAAGCGCCAACGAGTAAACAGCTGACCAAGCTCCGAGGGTACTTAGAGAAAGTCGTAGGGCGATCAGTTCGGTGTGCGTTCGTTCTAGCTCCGGCCTAAAGCTAAGTCGGGTCGTGATAATTTCGGGAGAAGAATATCCATATAAACGGCCTATCTTGCCAAAAGATACTACAATCAACTAGGAGAGGACAACTTTAATTAAGTCTAGGAGAAGACAACTGTAAGCCGAAGAAACCATTCTGGGGACCAAGGAGAACAACTTTAAATCGCTGGAAATCGACAGAAGGAATTACGCGTTGAACTTCTTGTGTTCTGTAAGTGGCAAACGATCATTGTTACTTATAATTTTAAATAAATCCCTTTTTTGCAAAGTAATATATAAAATAAATTAAATAAATAAATTCAAGTAAATTCTGGGGAAATTGAATAAAGTAAACTCGTTTAGTAAATTTCATTACTCACAATGGCAAATCGTCGTATGTAAATAATATAATCATATACAAATTTTAATTAATAAATTAATTAATCACTTTGCTACTTTTCAATATATGTAAATATAAGCTAAATATTAATCAATTTCATTGTGTTTTTGAAAAAATAATTTGTTGTTTCAAAGTTAATGGATTTATGTTAATTAATAAATCGTTTTTGTGTTTTCGATAGAAAATTTTGAATATATAATTTACAAATCCAATCAAAATAATCCTAAAACCATTCAGTGCTCTAGTGTAATTAAGTCAGCAGGTGAGTTATTCACGGATCACTACAAATTTAACTCCAAAGGGAACGATCCCGAAAAAGAGTCTAGAATTGAGCTAGTGTACTACACAAAAGACGAAAAAGGTCTAATTAATTTAAATTTAAAAAACTTAAGAATAGGAAACAAAAGGTTTTCCTTTTCTTGCCCTCGCCAAACCTCTCAAATTGTTCTAACGGGGTAGTACAACAGAACAACATCAAATAAGGCCTGAAAACACTTGGGTGTTATTTGATGAGGGAAAGTGTTAAAGTTAACAACAAAAGGTTGTGTTTATTGAATAAATTAAGAGGGTAGGGAGGTTTGCGCGTGGCACTGTGTCAATTGAATATAACGGCAAATAAGATTTCCTACGTTCATCAAACATGTTGATTCTATTCCATTCAATTGATCTATTTGACACGTGTCACAAAGAGGGGTATAAGAAAACAGTGTTTCTCTAAGAAGCTTACGTAACCGGACAACACTACACTAATTGTGGGAACCAGTTCAAAGTACAACTGGATAGTTTACGATAAAACTAGTAGGCCTCCGTGAAAAATCACAGGCATATTAATTAGATACACATCAGAAATACATTATCTGAAAACAACGTACTTTACCTAACTATGCTGACGGGGATTTTTAACTCGGTAAATGTGTACAATTATAAGGATTATAAAAATAGGTCTATTTGTTAAAATTTTGTATTAATATAAGTTAATATACAGGGTGTTTACAAACTCCTAATTATGTAACAACTGTACGCGGCAAATTGTAGTTTAGTGCAAATTTTGTATGATATTTATTTCAGTAAATGTCTCATTACACAGTTATTTATTATCCGACTATAGCAAATAAAGTATGATTTTGTTCGTCTTAAAATTCTACATTTTTTATTACCGGTAACATTTTTTTTTAATAAAAATTACGGTTTTCGTGAAATTTAACATCAAAGATTTTAAATTGCCGCCATCTTGAAACTGTTTAAGATATCGTAACGAAATTTTATACACTTGTTTGACCTACCAAGATTTTCATGTTTCTATCTAAAATAGTACTCAAGTTATAAAATAATTTGTAAAAAACACAAACAGGCGGACAGACAGAAAACTAGGACTGTCATACCCATATTTATATTTGGTTTTTTATTGTCTTGACCTAAGGAACAAATACACAAAAATTTTCCAGGGAGTTTGTAAACACCCTGTATATTTAAAGAAAGATACAAATAGTACCTTTTAATTGATTGACAGTGTGTCCCCGAACTCTGTGGACCCCTTTTGTGGATATATTCCTGGTATCTAAACAAACATTTTTCACAATATAAACATGGATCTGTGGTGCTTATTTTGCGTCTGTCTGTATGTGTTTTTTTTTTTTATAAATTACGTAATATTTTTGGAAATAGAAAAGATATTGAGCTCAAACTTTGTATGCATATTTTCTGCTTAAACTTTTATCACTGAACGAAAAATTTGAGCTTTATTTTTAATATTTTCAAAATGACGGCCGTCATACAAATTGTTTAAAGTAAAATATCTCAAAAACCGCTAACTTTGCAAAGAAATTACAAGAGTCAAAAATGTTTACGTATTTAATGGCAAACACAATGTTTTTTTTAATTTTGTCTGTACCTCAAAGGATAACAGAGATATTGGCAAAAAAAAGAAAAAATGTATTTCTTGGTAGTTGTCAACAATACCCAGAATTACTCTACAAACAAAGTAGTATTTTACAAGTATACCGTTTAATTTTATTTCATTGTAGTGATATTAAATTGTAAAATAAAAGCGAGATATTCCGGTTTTGTATTAATTGCAAGCTATGTGAACAATTTCCAAAAAAAAAATTTCTGAACACATTACCAATGTCTATTTATGTTCAAAGTGACGCACTCTACACGAAATGGTACTATAGGGTGTTCAGAAAAGGGGTTAGAAGAATTCAGGGCGTGATTCCCCACATCAAAATAAAATGAAAAGTTCCAATAAACATAGGCCCACAAATTCTCCGTTTTCTGTCTAGCCACCATTGTTTTACAAAATAATTCATATCTAGATAAATGTTTGACTGATTGTGTTCAAACTTGGCACGAAGTTTAACCTAACAATGGTCTATCTCAAGAGAAATTAGCGATTATATCCAATAATGCGTTTCAAAATGGCGGTTGTTTGAACACTTTTAACCTAAATTACTAAATTACATAAATTGATCGGATGGTTTAACTGTCAAATCAATCGGATGAAGGATAATAGCTAAGTTAAAGATAATAATACCATATGTACATACAATAATGTTGTTATATAGGATGCCGGGTTGCACTACTATTCTTCATCCGATTGTCTTCACTGTGAGACCATCCGATAGGGATTCAAAAAGGCAACAAAAAAGGTGTCTTGTCATTTTCTGTTAAAATGTACGGCTTTTGAGTAATTTAGGTTTAAATTTTCAATCAACCGCCACTTTGAAACGCATGATTGGTTATAACCGTTTATTTTTCTTGAAACAGATCATTATTAGGTTAAACTGTATGCTAAGTTTAACTCAATCAGTCAAACATTTCTCCAGATAAGAATTATTTCGTACAAAAATGAAAATGGCCGCTAGACAGAAAACGGAGCATTTTTTGGATGTTTATTATTTCAAGTTTTCATCTTATTTTGATGTGGGGAATCACGCCCTGAATTCTCGAAACCCCTTTTCTGATCACCCTGTACGTATTAAGGTATATTTGTATTAAAAAATACATTTTTTACGAATCATTACTTTATACATGTGACACTCTCCAAAACGATTAGAACAATTATGATCCCAAACATGATCATGCACTGTGCACGTTTTCATGTTGGTTAATTAAAATGTTTAAGCAAAACTAGAAAGTAAAAACGACTTGACCTATATAAAGAAATAGCCACATTGATTTCTTGAAATCGATGATATCCTGTGGGGGGGTCTTGATTAGACCATAAAATCAATAAAGTGCCGATGACGTCCTGCCTTCGCCGTAGCCACAAGTCAACAACTCTGTCCGGGGAATTAAGAAATGTTAACACGCAAATATTTGTGACGTCAAGCGATAGACATAATCAAACAGTTTTCTCAGACAGTTTCTGCTCTGTATTATGAACGGTTTTGAAGTGAACAAATCAAAATGTTTATTACTAGGAGAGACTGCGTGCTCCGCACGCCAACGCCGTTGAAACCTTCTAACACATATGTTATGTTTTCTTTATAATTAAGGATTAATAATAATCTCAAGATGGTAAATAATATTTAATGTCAAAATCAAATTGTTTTGTTTATTTTATAACAGAAGTTGTAATAAAGGTTAATAGACCCAGCAAGGCTCAGGTCTACAACCCTAACTAAAAAGTTAGAAATACAAATAATTGTTTCAAAGTTTGAAATCAGCTGTTAATGAAAATACTGGAGCAAACAGCTGATTACTGTACCAACACTAAACATGTTTAATTATTATTTATTACGGCGCACCCATTGCCGTAAAATATTTAGTATAGTTTGTGTTATAAATAAATATTGAGCTTGACTTGTGAGAAGATATACTTGATGCAATAAATTTATAACACAAAATCTCACAACTAATACGTTTATTAACTCAAACGCGTTTCAACGACAATGTCGCCATCTTCAGTGATGCACGAGCTACAATAGTCAAACTATAACAAACTATAGTGAGTTATAGTTTGACTGTTGTAGCTCGTGCATCACGGAAGATGGCGACATTGTCGTTGAAACGCGTTTGAGTTAATAAAAGTATTAGTTGTGAGATTTTGTGTTCTAAATTTATTCTATCTATTGTATGTTATTTTTACATTAAACAGACGGCAATGTTTACGAAAACCTAACCTAAAAGTTAGAAATACAAATAATTGTTTCAAAGTTTGAAATTATCTGAAAATGGAAATATTAGAGCAAACAGCTGATTAATCTACCAACAATATATTTAATTATTATTTAGTAGGCTGCTCCCATTGCCGTAAAATAATTAGCGAAGGCCTAGTTCGAGTTATTATTATGTATAACAGATCGTGCTATTTTTCAAAAAGTGTATAAAAACATTTGTGTATTCGAATGCAACGTTGTGTCAAAATTTCAAATCAATGTGTGAAGAATTTTCTGAGATTTAAGATTTTGAACAAACGAACATTTACATTTGTATTTATAAGGAGTTGTGCATAAAATAGGTTGCATCCAAATTTAACTAAACTTTCCCACCTGTAGATGTCACAATTTAATCCAGTAAAATTATCATCCCGAGTATATAGTATTACATTATTCGCAGTGTTACTTTTAATTATCCTCTTGTAAAAAAACATTTAACTTACACATATCACTTGTAACATACTTGTTGTATTCAAAAACTATTTGCATTAATGAAACGTTAAAACCGTGAAATTATAACATCAATATTTTTATTTTACGAAATTCTTCATCAAATACTACTTGGAAGGTTACTATGTCTACTTCGCCACAATATTGACATAAATAAATCTTGCGCTAGCTTTTCGCTAGTTGCAAAGCAATTTCTCAGCCTTTGATAAACTGATAATTATTAGCCACTGAACTGTTGAGTTAAATTATTCATGTCATTCTTACCCCTGTATTGGTATAATATTTATATATCACATGCTATGCTTAATAAATGTTTAACTTGAATGGAGATACGGATAATCATTTTACGTAACTTAAAACTACTATACTAGAGAAGATCTAACATGAACCGTGACCTTGAGACGCGCAGTAGACGCGGAGTTGGTTCTAGTGGTGGGGGTCAGAGAGGCTCAGTCTGTTGCCGCTCTCTGAACATAATACTTCGGTCTGGAAGCCAATGTACGGGTTTCCAATAAACATATTGTCTGTGCGTGGTGTCCCTTCCCCGGAAAACGTCCCCACTTGCCTAGATTCTTTCCTCCCGCCAACTCATTGAGAGCTCATGCTATGAACTCCTAAACCAATAAACTAATACACAAGAAAAAAACAAGTCTTAGAATTTTATGTTGAACCAAAAAAACTACTTTGAAAATTTGTCTAAATCTTTTTCTTGAAACGCTTAAAAACAACCTTGTTTACCGGAAATTAGTTTGATGACCGGTTTTCGTGTTCGTCCATTTCAGTCTACAATTTTCAAAATTAGGAAACATAAAACACGATACACTTTCACAAACGTATTTATCAGCATATTCTACAAGAATTGGAAAAGTGAAAACGAGGTTTGATAGTCTACTTACTCTCGGAACATTGTGATTTGTTGGTACACTCAAATGATATCGAAACGTGAAGAAATCTTCGTTAGAACCGAACTTCACAAAATATAAAATCACTGTATCCTCTGAAAATTCAATCACTTATTGATTCCAATAATAAATGACAAAAGTCGAGACTTGTAAATTATTAACAAACATTATACACAGACTCAACCATAAACAGGGTATGTATTAATTTACAAAACAGATCAAATTATTTAAAAAACTTACCTCTTAAATGAGCAAACGAAAGAACCTGAAACAAAAAAAATTATTAAAGTATTTTTCCTCATCATAATATAGTCGTCTTAAAAAAATTAAAAACTCATATACGTACAAAGAAATTTTGAATGCATTATTATTATTATTAGTTTTACTCTACTAAAACCTCGTTTATCTTAAATTCGTTCATCCTAAAATTCAGTTAATCCGGACAAAATTTTTAAAAAAATTTATTACTGTAAATATTTTGTTATACAGTAATTGAGCTAAACACCACAACCCCCCTTGATTTACCGCCATAATTATAACGTATTGTTTTGTAAGAAATACAACACAATGCGATAAATGTACACTGTACAGTAATAACAACAGCTAACATTGTAATTTAGGCCTAATAGTGGTCAAAAACGCCAAAATCGGTTTATCCGACATTTCGTTTATCCGGAAAGTGTCTGTTTCCATCAGTTTCGGATAAACGTGATAAAATCCGTCTGATATCAATTTCAGTGTATATACATTGTAATTGTATTAAATTGAATTAAGAAAGAAAATCTTATAGTTTGAAAAACCTGATCTACCATCGCCATATTGAGGAGGGTATTTATTATAAGCCGATTCGTAGTCACCAACTAATACAAATGAATTTCGATTTGGTATATAGAATAATTGAACTGTGGTGTAAAATTAACTATGTGCTCCATAGTTCGATTGTACATCTGCTTTAGATTTTTTAAATTCAAATAAGCGCATCACTAATTACTACACTCGATTCTACGTTCACCGTGCAGTACAGAGCGCCAATAAGCCATGTTATCCATACGACAGTCTCAGCGATGTATAAACACACTGGATCGCTGGCTGCGTGTATTGAATACGGTCCGGCTGGCCTAGCCGCTTCCCCCACCACTGGAGGGACAGCAACAACACGTGAAGCATTCAAAGCTAATGCAACGCCCACAAATGTTTTAATTTATTTTGCTCAGCTTCAACAACGGCACCAAACATTATTTATAAAATAATCATTTTAATTTCTAAACAATATTTAATTGTTATACAGTATGTAACACTTATTTTTATGGTAAACTAGTGGACCCAGCAATGCTTCGCTATTGCTTGATTTAATTTAAAAGTTAGTAAAGTTATTCCATTGACTTAAGTGATCGAATTGCAAAATGATTTTTATGCCACAAGAATATACTACACAAATTTAGATCTATAGTTTGTAAACCTTTATCGATAATACAGTAAACCTTTTGTTTGTTTTTACCTAATCTAAAAAAACTGATAGTTGTGATAAATTGTAAAAAACCGATTCTAAATTAGCCCAATTGGTTGGAAATAAACGTGCTTTGGTTCATTGTAGGCCTAACCTAAAATTATGTTCAGTTTTTGATGCAAATCAGTTGTTTTATATATAATATGTAACAACCAATGTTTGAATTGAATTAAAATATAGTAAGCAATTTTAGTTGATTTTTGTTTTTATTTTAAGTTGGTCAATTTAACCTAAAAAGCTGTTGGTTTTGAAAAAATAATAAACTGATTACAAATTTGCTAGTAAAGTTGCTATGGTAATGAATGTAAACAAACATGTGTTACTAAGCATTTTATACGAACAGCTGATTTTGTGCGCTATGGTCTTGAGTCCATACAAAAGAGGCTGTTTAGTTTTTTCTAAATTTGAAACTTTTTCGGAAAACTTTTCAAATTTGTCTTTATATGATAATCTAGTTCGGACTATTATGAACATTTTAAAATAAAAAAATAGCCAAATTGGTCCAGCCGTTCTCAAGTGATGCGCTTACAAAGGAACAGCAATTAATTCATTTTTATTATATAGATTAACAGTTTGTGTTTAAACTATTATTATTGTTGTTGGATAAGGATAAGGAAAAGTTTAGGGGAAAATAAACTGAACCAAAACCATAATGAAAAACATGATCTGTATTAGCATTTTAAACTGCATTTAATTTACATAAAAGTATACCTAGGTATACATTACACTTTAAACATTGTTAAATAAAACAAGTTTAGTAAGTTTTTGACACACTCCAAGCTTTGTAAATGTAGCTTGCGATGTTTTGAAATGTTACAAAATTCCGTTAAAATGTATAATAATTTTATTTACTACTAAGAACTCGACCTCTGATCGCTTCGCTCGCCAAACCCTGTACAATGTACAAACGAGCCAAAGATTAACGAGATTCATTAGCGAATTTTCCAACTGCGAGCGAAGCGAAGCGTCCAGGGGCAGAGCCCCTAGTGTTTAGTAACGAAAGGAAAAAGTTCAACTTTAGGCCTATATAAAAAGTAGTAAACATTTTTTGTAATTTTTTTCATAAATGTAAAAAAGTTTCGTAATTTAGTTCTAAAATAGAACTGTATAAAAGTATTGATCAATCTCAAATTTCTTATTTTGAAAACACCAGTTTTTATGTTCCTACTACAAGACTGCTAACAAAACTAGGCCTGTTTTGAATAGTAATTTAGGAATACTATTTCCTCTGCCCAAAAATGACATATTATTATAAAAAAGTGTAGAGGATAAATCAAAGAATTGAACTGTATATAACAACAACAACGTGTATCACTGTCCATCTATCACGCTGCCCACCGCGGGTCTATCCCGCCAGTGGAGGGGGAAGCTCCACGCCGGCCGGCTCGTTTCTCAAACCTTTCAGACTACTCAGCGCGCAATCCAGTGTGTTTATACATCGATGCGACAGTCTCAGCGATACTAGCCAACTAAAAAACATCAACTCTAATGCAACGCTCGGTCAGTTGACGCAACCCGCATGACAATAAACGAGATATTCTCTGTAATGGTAGTAGCATGTCTATTCTCCGTAAGACCTGTACATTTAGTACAATTAGTTTAAAAAAATGTTCTTTAACTTAACTCAAAATCAAAGTTTGCGATTTGTTTCTTATTCATTAACGCAAATATCAAAAAATAAAAAAGATTATCACGTTCGAAGTTTAGTTACCTTTCAAATAAAAGTAATTTTAATAATTTTGGATAATTTATGAAGAAAAAATCCACGTTATTGTGAAGCATATACGCGCCAGATTTGTGTTCCTACTCGAGTGTCATCACATCAACTTGTTGCTCGAGGAGGAATACTAGAAAAATAATATATCCGTTAATGTTCAATGTGTGAGAGAAAGCTGTGTTTAATAACAGATACTACCATACATTGTCACGCATGCACATTTCAGTACGTTTACAGTCAGGGTTACGTCTGTGACCCTCTATTTTCCGCCTTTATGAGGCTGCCCTATATTTGCTAGCGGAAGAATGAAAAACTAGTAAACTCAATGCTAGTAGTATACAGCACTGCCACTTGGAGAGCTGCGATCAACTCAGAAATATTTTTTACTCCTGCCGAGTCTTGAGCAGTTTCAAAAGAACACATTGTTGAATTGAAACACAACTGAATGGCAAACTCAAAACATGATTAATACAATTTCAAACAATTATTTAAAAGCACCAAACTCGATGGAATGAGAGAATTGTTCTATAGGACAATACCACTTCAAGTTAGTTTCTCCGCCTTGCATGTATGGCGTTAGTTAAATTGTTTTATTTCTGTACGGTTCTGAGTTTTAATTCACTAAAAGCAAGACTTTGTTAAATTACAACACAAAACGTTTAAAAACGAAGAAGCTATGAGGCTCTGAGAACTGAAAAACAGCAAGCATATGTAAAAACGCAACAATTGCGATGTTCTTTTAAGAGAGACTGTATTATACGGCTGCCATTCTAATTGAAAATACAGGGTGTCCCATAAGTAAACATCCAAACTTCGGGAAATGGTTATATGGGCCAAATTAAAGAGAAAATCAAGAATAAAGTTTTTTCCCAAAAACGCTATGATTTCCAGATATCGGCCATTTTGTTTCTTTTACAAAATAATTTATATCTTTGAAAAAAAATATTCTTGATTTACTCTTTATTACCCATTGAACCATTTCCCTGAACTTAAACCCATTTGACCCATTCTTAAACTTTCCAAAACTTAAACGAATATTATAAGACATTTATATTAAGGGGCGTATTTTTTAGCTCATATTTCGCGAGTGAGATGTTAAAATAAAGATTTTTCAATCGTATTAATGAATTGAAATTATGTGAAATTCTGTTTTCATTTTCGCTTTCCATGATGCCGGTGCTAAGTAGAGGTTTGGGATTGATAACTAAGGGGGCAATGTACCCAACAAATGTACTAGGTTGGTGTCAATGTTTTAGAACCATTTTCCAGCTTTATTTTAATTTTTTTATAAATATATGTAATCAAACAATTGGCCAGCAGTTGTCACTGATCAGCTGTTAGTTGTTGTACTTGTAACCTTACTTTGTGACTGATTCCATGTCCATGTTGTGTTTTGTGGTTCAGTTTAGTGATTTAGTTTAGTAATTTTGATTTAGTCATGAAGCAATCAACTAAAAAACGGTAATCAAGAAACGGAGTTAGTAAGAAAAACAAAGCTGGATTGGCATCAGCGAAACGTTGACAAAATGTAAACTGTTGTGAGTCCACAACCCAAACCCACTCAATCAAAAGGAAAAAGTCAAAAAAAGGAAGAAAAGAAATTTTAAAAGAAGGAGTTACCTATGGGGCTGGCCTCTTTTAACTGTTAAAAGATGTGCAAAAATTTAAAACACCAAAGACAAAACAGATGATGTAAACAGTCTTACTTTTCACTATCAATCATGAAGTTTTTTGCGATTTCCCGTAAGTTAGTTTTTTTCCGTATTTTCCATCACGTTTTACACCATAACTATTTTATTTTTTGAGCTTGAGAGCTCAAATTTTGTACATACGATCTTGCTGTAAAACAAGAATATAGATTTTTTAATCCACCCCCCCTTACCCGAAATCGGAGGTGTGGGGGGGGGGCGTTAATACCACATTTTCTTTTTCGTCTTGTTCTAGGGTACACTTTAATTACTAAAAAGATTGTTTAGGGACAACTATAAAAACAAATATTTGGGTACATTGCCCCCTTAAATTAAAAAACATGAAATTCATCGAATTTCTCGTAAATTATGTTTATTTTTTTTATTTTCTACGTGAACCTGTTTATATGATTTACATTGTAGGCCTACAGTAAATATTTTTATTACAAAATTATTGTAACCCTATATAACTTTAATTAATTTTAAAAAAATACGATCATTTATGTCAAAACTTAGAACTGATGATGTCAAACTGTTACATTTTAATATTCATACATTCTTATCAGCCAAGCCAACCCTCCGTAGCCGTGACACCCTACAGAAGAGACAGACTTCAACGACCTTGCTCCAGTCTACAGTGTTATAGCTTATTACAGTTTGGTGTGTAATAAAATTAGTTTTAAATAGTAGAGTAGCTGAGTAGCCTACTTAGAGTATTATTTTGTTTGTGCGTTTTGGTATTACAAGAGAAATTAAAATTACAGTAGATATTTAGTTTCAAAGTTTTTTTCATTAGTTTAAATTAAAAAATGTGTGTCCTTTTATGTTTTTATATTTTTTTCCGAAGTTTTACTTCACTTTCACTTCGTATATATACGTAGTTTTTTTTTACCGTTTGTGTTCGTTCAGCATTGAAAATATATACTACCAATTTCATATGTTGTTGTTTCGATAAAACTCCTAGTTCCCAGCACCAGGTTAGGAAAACCAATGTTATAGGATTAATATACATATTATTAAAAAAAAGGTTATTAGGTAACCGTTGGTGAAACTTGACGTCTTTGATATTCCAGGAAAATATAAATCTAATATACAGTTTAA
Source organism: Philaenus spumarius (assembly GCA_018207615.1). Lineage (NCBI taxonomy): Eukaryota > Metazoa > Arthropoda > Insecta > Hemiptera > Aphrophoridae > Philaenus > Philaenus spumarius. The sequence continues at coordinate 55,382 of JAGFPH010003992.1, read as the reverse complement.
ATAGCATGCAAAGCAAAATAAAAAGATACAAATATATGCCATAAAAACGCAAATAAATTATGTATATAGGCTAAATGTATCAATTTTATGAAGGGTTTAATATACATAAACCAAATTTAAAGGAGTTTAATTACTACAAAAATAATTTTCGTAAGGTTATCAGAGAAAAATTAATGAATCTGAATCCCAGGACTAGTCCCGGGGTCCCGAGATTGACCCCAGGCAGTCCAGAAATGCCGGAATTGAGAAATTGGTCCGGGATTAAAACTTCTAGTGCTAACTTGAAACCTTTTAGTGCTTTTGTTTACATGTAAAAATCTAAGATCCGAAATAACTATATAACTACGACCAAATAGTAAGTAGTATTTAATTACGTTGTAAAGGAAATAGTTTAAAATTTGTCTTTAGTAAAAATACTTTAAATTAAAAGACCTCGTATCAAATTAAAGCAGAGGTAGATCACTTCGACTGACTACAATATTTCATCACACATTGGCTTGTTGTATGTCGAGTAAAAGGTCCCATTCTACAAACTTTCTCCCGCCTTGAACGGTCTACCGAAACCACTGCCAGGACTTGACTTAGCAGGCGTGTTAATAGGATTATAAAAGGCGACCAAGATAAAGAGGATATCCTGTGTTTAGAAGCAATCATACAGTTCCTTGCTCTGAAGCCTCGGGTACTTCTAACCGATACATCAGCTAAGTCTACGTTGTATCCTCATTATGGTTCTCCGGCTTGTATGAATTGCATTGCTTTCTAACAGCAAGATACTTAAAAACAATGTGGCAAACTGCAATATTCTGATGGAAGGGGGGCCCTATAATGTCCTGGAATGTATTTTTTGGTTATTGTAAATACGCTATGATATCGTTTTATTTTTGTAAAAATTTTTTATTAAAAAGGTAAGTGTGTGCGGTCGTGGGACCCCCGTCAGGAACGAAGTTCATCACGCCTTTTATTTAATTCTTTTACCATCCTTAACGGCAACATACAATTGCCGTTTATTATTAGTTTGTTTTTTATACAAATATTTACTGTTTCCATACGTTTATTGTTATTATAATAAAGGTGTAGAATTAATTATAACATCAAAGTTAAGATGGTAAACACAGTTAGGGCCTAAATGTCCATTCATTGTAAATACATTCAATAAACGTAAAATGTTGGTTCATCAGTCTAGGCCTAACCTAAAATAATTGTGTGTTTGTTTAACTGATTTTACCTGTCTAACGGCAACATACATACAATAATTTTAGGTTAGGCCTAGACTTAAAATTACTTTCTAGGCCTAACCTAAAATTATTGCATGTATGTTGCCGTTGAGGCAGGTAAAATAAATGAAATATACACAAAATAATTTCATGTTAGGCCCAGACTGATGAACCAACAGTTTATGTTTATTTAATGTATTTCAGCGCTTGACGATATCATCTGAACTATTCCGGACGGAACCGATCGTCTCTTAATTTATATGGATGAACCAAAACACATGTTTCTTGAACGTAAATTCATTGCAATAGCAACCAATTTGACAACGCTTTTTCGTTACGCATTACATTTTCTATTTGTTAATAACTCCTACAGCAACCCGCGTTAAGGAACTTCGTTCCAAAAGTCGAACATTGCACATGCAACTATGACGGCAATTAATAATATACGTACAGCAAATGTTTCATGAATTTCAGACGAGTAATTTTTTTTTTAAATCATTCAATACTCTAAACAGACAAGTATTTTCCTCTCTAATTTATGGGATTAATTTTAAGTATGGAAACAGCTATATTTGAAGCTGAGAAGCAAAAACTGATAATTTTTTACATATAATTTTTATTTTTTTATTGCCTAGGATGAAAATTTATTGAGATATGACCGTTTGAAGTTTGCATTTGAGTTCTAGAATCAGCTTCTCTGAGAACGTTAAACTAAATACTATATCTAAAACAGTAGGTTCAAGGAAGTTCAACATTACAATTCCTTCTCTTAGCACAATTACAATTCCTTGCAAAATGGTTTTTGTGGCGATTAATAACTTAAAATGTAAAGACGTTGTGTACGTAGTTAGCATGGGCACCCATATGATATATTTTGGGGGGGGGGGGGGCTGAAGACGTTAACTCCTAAGGACGCATATGTGAGCTTGACACTGAACACTATGAGAAGAGGCCAACCCCCGTACTGAGAGAATTTTCAATACACAATGCATTGCGTGCTTCGCACGCCAACCCCCCCGTACTAAAAGAATTTTCAATACACAAAGCATTGCGTGCTTCGCACGCCAACCCCCCGTACTGAGAGAATTTTCAATACACAAAGCATTGCGTGCTTCGCACGCCAACCCCCCGTACTGAGAGAATTTTCAATACACAATACATTGCGTGCTTCGCACGCCAACCCCCCGTACTGAGAGAATGTTCAATACACAAAGCATTGCGAGCTTCGCACGCCAATTTTAGGCCTACGTGCTATGGACGCACGTGTGCGTCCGCTTTAAATAGTTATTATTACGTAGAACGTTTCAAAAATTAAAAATAAAGTAATTTCTACTCATTTGGACTATAAATATAAAAAATAAAAGGTCAGCTCCTGGCATAGGAAATACGAAATTTGCGTAGCAGCGAACGTGTTAAGGAGTACCCTCCCCTCCTTCGGCAAAAGGAGTCCAGGGATATTTTTGAACTCCCAAAGAAAACTATTAAAATTTGGGAAGCCAATTTGGCTGTTCAGGTGAAATATTAACCCACACAGCATTGAGTCTGTACCTTTACACCGTCAGTGAATACACAAAGACATACAACACTCCTAGAGGCCGCACCAAGTAGTGACCCAGCAGCTCATGCTTGAACTCGTGTAAAAATAAAATAAGTATACAGTATATGTAAAATCAACGGCACATAACATTTAAAACATATTTTAGTGCTGATCTCTTTAAAGAAAAATACCTGACTGTTATTAATAATATAACTATCTTATCTTCTAAAGCGAGAGATAATTGTCTGTCTGCTAAATGGATCTGGAATCTCCGTCTAAGGATTTTTGATTTTTTGATTTTATATGGGGCTTTTGGCCACGAGAAATCGATTGGAAATGGTCACCAGTCTGGGAAAATTCGTTTTCTACGTCTTTTTATTAAATTAAAAAGTGAAGTTTGTCCATTTTAAACAATACAAAGCACAGCTGATGGAAATGTTTTCAATGTAATTACAATAATCATCTGTTTTCTTTTAAACGAAGCACAGCTGATGCAAATGTTTTCAATGCCATTACAATAATCATCTGTTTTCTTTTAAACTGTATTTTATTAGAGGTAAGCCTAATGTTGTATCTATTTATAGTTACCATGGCAACGAATACTTCTGCTAAATAAACATACCCTTTATTTAGTTGTTTAATGTTATAGGCCTAACCTAAACGATGTTCACGGAAATTTGCAATAACAGTTATTGACGTGAGCGAACTAAGCCCTGCTTATAATCGAGCTTTAGCTCGGTCTCCTGGTACTTTTCCTTTCCCTAGGAGCTACAGAAAAGAGGCCAAGGCTAGCTACGGTAGCTACGGAAAAATAGGTATGTGCGCCCATGGTAGTTAGGAACAACATGCGGCTGCCGAAGAGTCGGATTCATCAGGTGCAACATGCTCCTGTGAAAATTTCAGAGTAGTACTCCAATTACAGAACAAACAAATCGACCACGCAACTGAACCGCTGACATACGTTGAGCGAATTTCCGAAATTAAGTGTGTACGTTTTTAAGGTTACAACCAACTATTTGGGAAATTGATCAACTCACGAAAGCGCTGAATACCTGCCTATATGCACGAAATTTAGCAGAATTTGTTTGCACCCAAGCATCCAGCTTCGACTCACGCGCTCCTTCGTCCCACTCACAGTGGCCTTGTAGCGTCGGGTCGTGGACTGGTTCGCTTCGCTCGCAGGGTACTCAATTTGGGATCAGAAGATGCCATTACGGTAAAATCCCCACCAAAGTAAATGGGCAAATACAGTAGAGTTCCGCTAGAGACATTTATATACAGGGTGTTCCCAAATTATGTATCCAGACTTCCACAAATTGTTCCTTTGGTCAAAACAAGAACAAAACT
>JAGFPH010003992.1:37446-51184 GCA_018207615.1 Philaenus spumarius | reverse complement strand
ACGTTTAATATACAGTTTACACTAGACTACTTTTAGATTTGTTTGTATTTATTATTCCATGACAGCTGTTTCGGTATTACGTAATATCATCATCAGGTGAAAAACACTCACATAAAAATATTAGTAAACATTTCTCAGAAATAAATAAACATACAAATTTGGTACTTCAGTACACGTCGAAAGTAATAATAAACAAAATGAAAAGATGGAACATTTTTTCGAGACTTCTGCTCATCTTTTTTAAATTCTCAAAAATGTGGCATTTTTTCACGCACGTCACGTTGCTCTCACGCTAGAAAGCTCAAAAACTTTTCAACTCTCCGCAATAAAATTACGAAGATTTTGGCACCACTTTGATTTTCTACGACGTCTGTGAGTGCGTATATAGTGTCCACATACAGACAGACACACGGACACCAAATTTTGTATTGCTTTATTGCGTTCAGAGACCTCGAAAACATCGAGAAAAGTCATACAAAGTGGGGGTAAAATTTTAGAATTTTCGCAAGATTTCAATAGCCTACTTCGGCATTTTATTGCGAACCTAAGTAATTAATAATTAAATTATATGGGTAACATGTAATACGGGTTATATATAATATGAGTTATATATGGGTAACTCATGTAGTAGTCGACTACTCACTGAGACATAAACTGTTTATCTCACTCACAGCATTTTTTCTGTGTAGGCCTAATGTGTACTAATGTTTGTATGTGAGCTTTTCTTTATCTGATCATAGCCCAGTCGGTATAGGTTAAAACTACCAGTAATTTACAATATGGCTGATTTTTTTTATAAGTACCTTAAAGTATGTACATTAACACAAAAAAAGTTTACCAGTCTATCGATTTCCCAAAGTCGAAAAAAAAATCGATTATCATTTTATTTCGATTATTCTTAATATTTCGAGCTGGGATGAAGATAGAGAAAAATAAAAAATACCACCTTGTAGGGGAGGTATTTTTCAACAAAAAAGGTCATATGTATTTATTTCCTCCGAGCAATGGTTTGTCTGGAAAAATTCGATAATGCAGGTATGTATTTTGCAGCAGGGGAAATCACTAAAAGGGACATCTTATTCATATATGGAGCGTTGGCTCATACTAAATTGGCCGAATTTTAATATATCGAATTGAAACTTGACATAGGAGTTAAAATATATAGTTTAAACACTAATGCTGAGTCTCAGCTTGTTATCTTGAAAATGACCCGATCTAGGAGTCGATTTTGATTATCGATTTTAGGTGTACCGGACTCACGAACTAATTTCAATCTATTCCAGTTTCGTCAATTTTTGGAATATCAACATAAAATTTGTTTTACAAGTTGAATACACCGGTATTAGTAAGTATGAACGATTTTTTTCATGTTATTTTTAAAAACGAGGCGCTTGAAAATGGTCTTCTGTTTTACCTACCTCGTTTTAACTATAACACTTTTGGATTCAACGACTCCATTTTCGACGTTTTTTACATATCGATTTAAAAATTGGTACAGAAGTTAAAAACACAAATGTTTCTTGCCATACTTATTTTAAAAACTATATTTTCAAAAATGACTAATCTGCAGCTGATCAACTCAAGCGTTTTGATGAAAAATCTAAAAAGGTCTAAAATTATACTTTTTTTAATTTACTTGTGCTTTTAAAAGTAAATAATGAAAAAGGTTTATACTCCTTGAACTTGTTTGAATATATATATTTAACTTGTATAAAAACTTTCAGGTTGATATTTTGAAAATTGTCTAAACTGGAGCCGATTAAAATTAGTTCGTGGGTCCGGTACTCCTAAAATCGAGAAACCCATTGATGAGTCAAGTGGCTCTAGATCGGGTTATTTTCACGATAACAAGCTGAGACACAGCATTAATTTTTAAAATATATTTTAAAATATATATTTCAACTCCTATGTCAAGTTTCAATTCGATATATTAAAATTCGGCCAATTTAGAATGACCCAACGCTTCATATATGAATAAGATGTCCCTTTTAGTGATTTCCAATGCTGCAAAATACATACCTGCATTATCGATTTTTTCCAGACAAACCATTGCTCGAACGAAATAAATACATATGACCTTTTTTGTTAAAAAATACCTCCCCTACACGGTGGTATTTTTATTTTTCTCTATCTTCATCCCAGCTCGAAATATTAAGAATAATCGAAAAAAATTATAATCGATTTTTTTTCGACTTTGGGAAATCGATAGACTGGTAGAGTTTTTTTATGTTAATCTACATACTTTAATGTATTTATAAAAAAAATCATCCGTATTGTAAATTACTGGAACTTTTGGTCTAAAATTACCTCTACCGACTGGCCTATCATGGTATTATGTAATACCGAAACATCTGTAATGGAACAATAAATACAAACTACAAGAATCCTTGACGTAAGTACTCTGGTATAAACTTTATTACTAAGGAGTCGCAAGGCATTATGGACATTTTTTAATACACACTTTTCCTAAAAACAAATTTTTAAAACGTTAAGGTAATTAATTAGAGTTTCTTTTTTTCTTTGAGTCAAGCTTTATTGTTATTCATATACCTTTCTCCTTATTATTTTTCTTTGTTTTCTAAATATTATTATACAATTTGCTCTACTGAAATATAAGTTCACTCCATCTCTTATCCTGTCCATTCGCAGTGTTTCCCGCGATAGGCGCAGTTTAATAAATGAATTCACGGAGATTTCGTCGTTTCAATAAAAACTTTTAAATATAAGGAAAAACTTTTCAACAAACCACTTGACCTTAATGCATTCATTTTGTCGCAGTCTACCTAAACGTTTTTTATGCAGAAAGTTTAGTATATAATACAAAATATTCAGGAGCTCGAGGACCGGATTTAAAACAAAACTAATTAAATCGCAGAAACTTTCTTTTAACTTTATTTCGATATCGGTTGATTTTATATTCGAAAAACACCTAAAATAAATTGGTTCAACCATTTTGAGAAAGAAATACCAACACACTGCATGCAAGGATGGTAATTTACGGTTGAAATCACGATCTTTAAAACTAAAATTCATTTGACCAATGATCCTCTAGTGTGTTACAAAATTTTAAATTAGTATTGTAATGACAATTTAGTTTTTAATAATCATCTGCGATATAACGGGTAATCGCGTTAACAGCTGTATTCCCCTTTTACTTTCTCACTATACTATAGTATAGAGAAAGTATAGTGATCGCAAAAAAATTCCATGTTGAGATTTTTGTGGAAATATCCGTTTTGCGACCCACTGAGTCAAAAAAAGTGGTTTTTACAAAATGTCTGTCCGTATGTATGTATGTCTGTATGTATACAAAGCTAGAAAGAAAACTATTCGATCGATTTCGAACAAATTTGCACCAGACGTGTCATTGAGTCCTGTATGGATGCACGAAAAAAGGTTTTGAAACATTTTGAAAACTACCCCCTTTTTGGCCAAAAATCTTTTATAATGTTTTTATAAAAAAAAACACTCTAACGATTTTGATAAAATATGGCTTATTTGTAGCCCTTAATGTGCCCTACTATATACAAAAAACCGAATCTTTCTAAAAATGCTCATTTAGCTAATAATAATAACTGATTGTTGGGTTTTTTAGCCGAAAAGGGGGTTGTTTTTCAAATTTTTCTAAATCTTTTTTCGTGCATCTATATAGACCTAATTGACGAGTTTGGTGCAAATTTATACGAAATCGATCAAATAATTTTCTCTTTAGCTAATAATAATAATAATATTTATTAGTTAATCTCCTACTTTAATATCACCTCTCCTTCCCCACCTACAATTATGAAGTCACAGTAAATCTGTTTAATAATTTAAATATGTTTGTGAGAAAGTATGTGCCAGTTCCTTAAAATAATATTAACACGAGTTGTTTCTCGAGCGGGCTTTGGTTGCTATTATATACATATTTGTCGCAATTTTATTTTTATTCCAGATGCTAATAACAATGGAAAATAAAAGTGTTTTTTTCTAAAATTACAAAGTAACGCTTTTAAAAATCATTAATCCACGGTCCAAAATATATAACTGTTACAAAGACGATTATATCCTCACTGATTGGACCATTTTGTTCATTTTCTATAACAAAAGTGTCAGACCAAGTGTGTTTACCACTTTCAGCAATTTGAATTAGTTTTGCAGTATTATAATTGCGAAATGTAAATTACACTTAAGGAAAATAAAAGCGCAATGTTAAAAATATAAAACATCCTCCCAAAGAATTCGTTCAAAAATATATATAACAAAATATTTATAGCAATCAAGTCCGCTTAATAAACCGATAATTTTTAAATTATTTTAATGGATAGTCATATACATTGCCGTGTTTGGTATCCATTTGCTTAGAATTAATTACTGAATCATAATAATTCAGAATCACAATCATTCTAATATATAAGTTAACTTTAAAATACAATATAAAAACACTATTGTATAGAGGACACACCGATCCTAATAAGGATCGGTCATACTGTCCGCGAGGCACGAGTTTATCCCTAGGTCTTTGCATAGATTTAGTTTGAAGGCGCTTGTAGCTATGTGCCACGACCTAGTACAGAGCCGCCGTGAATGTCCGCAGCATCGTTATTCGACGAATGCTATTTAAAATCGAACGTGGCATCGTGGTACAAAACAGGAATTCTGCAGTGTTTTTTTTTAATATATATAAAAAATAACATTATTAGTATCAATTATTGGAAATATGTATGCAGTTACTGCTGTGAAAAAACAAAATATATATATAGCCTACTGCTAGTATGTACGTTTGCTTAATTATTATACTAAATGGATTTTAATAGATTAACAGAATAACAGCTTAAACGTGATTATAATTCCGATTAGTAGTGTTAAAATAATATTAATAATATGTTTTTAAAAAACACGGTAAGCGTTGGCATAGTATAATATTTTTGGATTTATAAGTTTAAAAACGATAGAAGATTAAATTATTAATGAACAGTGTAATTATATTCCTTACAAATAACAATAAAAGAAAACATCAAGTAATAATATTATTATAATAAATATGATTATAAATTAACTTTAATTGATATAACTCATTTATTATACAATAACTGTATAAACTTCCTGCATAAACTTATATTCGTACAAAATATTTTACAGTAACTTAAATTTGGTTAATATTATTGTACTTTATAGCTTTTTGATTTTTAGAACCTCCTTTACTGTATATTTTTTAAACTTAATTTACTCAATTTATTTATATTATTTAGTATGATATTTAAAGCGCCTGTAGGCTACTAGGTTCACATTTTTCTTTTACTGTATTGTTTGTGCTGATTTTGTTGAGAATTTAGTCAATTGAATAAATTTGAAAAAAAATCGGCTGTTTTAATTACTAAAATCCATTTTAACATAAGCCTACATGATCAATATCAATACTAAGCTATATGACGTTATATTTTCCGCTATCGCGTCAGTCTATTAAAGCTGGATTTACACATGTAGTACTGTGCGCAAACCGTGCGCGTACTGTACCGCTACCGTGTCGTGATTGTTTCAAATTAAAAATGGTCTAACCCATTAGAATTACATAGACAGACTGTTTTCAATTTACACATGTAGGACTGTGCGCGTACCGTGCTCAGACTATACTCCCTTCGACTGCTTCTAAAACGATTCTTCAAGGTCATGACAGAAGACAGTCTGACACGGTCGGCGCACAGTACCCCACAGTCTAGACTGGTCTAGACCGACCGAGACTGCTGTAAACTGCCATAGACTGCCGTAGACCGTTCTAAGAAGCAGATTAGAAACGGGGGTGGGGATATTCGGCTACAAATCAACATTTCATTTAATGTTTGTGCTATATTACTTTAATTACTTTATAAATTTAATTTTGTGCGTTATTTGTTTATTTATTATTCTGTTTATTTGTGACAACCTGCTAAATTTTGAAATGAATTAAGAGAAATTAATTTTACTTGTTCGTCATAGAGACTATGACAATAACTTATAAAAGACAATTAATTTATGGACAGAGATCGGCAGTAAATTAGGTACTTCATATAAGCAGCACGCAACAATTACGTTCTCTTAGATTGATCCATGATAGACACTTCGTTTCCCGTCTAGTACTACGGTCGACAACAGTTCGGTATCAGCACAGTACCATATGTGTAAATCGAGACGGTCGAAGACAGTCGCGACACAGTAGCGGTACAGTATGCGCACAGTACTACATGTGTTAATCCAGCTTAATAGTCCCCATTACTCGCCTTTGCGCCTGCTAAAAACGGGATTCCGCGTGAGGACATGGCTGTTTACGGGCAGCTCCAGGGACCATCTCGTGCCTCGCGGACAGTAATCCCCTGCGCATGTGTTTGTGGGAAGGTTGAGAACGACCGACCGCCTTCCCTGTTTGCACAAACTATAATACTAGGTTTAAAAAGTGCAAGTTAAATTATAAAATAGACAGCACAACATAGGATCCAACAACATATTTTATTGCATGCATACTGATATTTAGATTTTCTAGATTGAAGTACAACGTACAATTCACATGGATGTAGTACAGCCTTATTCTCTTGTGAGCTTGACCTGATCTATTAAATAAAAAAACTATGAAGGTTCAACAAAAATACTTTACTCTAACAAAACAAAATCATTCATCACCCTTACATCCTATATAATTTACAAGTGTAAGTATATCAACATTTTTAAAATAAGCACGGAAATTGGCGTTCAACACGTTCAACAAATTTCGATTTCCTATGCTAGGAGCTGACCTTTTATTTTTTATATTTATAGCCTAAATGAGTAGAAATTACTTTATTTTTTATTTTTGAACCTTTCTACGTAGTAATCACTAATATTTTAAAGCACGCAATGCACTGTTTATTGAAAATACTCCCTACACGGGGGTTGGCGTGCGAAGCACGCAATGCATTATGGACTGAGAATACTCCCAATTCGGGGGTTGGCGCGCAATACACTGTGCGTCGGCCGTTTCTCATAGTGTTCAGTGTCAAGCTCACATGTGCGTCCTTAGCAGTGAACGTGTTAAAAGGATTTTAATTCAAATCCCCGGTCCTGCCTTGACCCCTCCCGAAAGGTTTTCCTGGCTACGGCCTAGAGGTCTACCGCAGTTGATTGTAATAACTGTGGAAAAACATACGTGAAGTTTGTGTTTTTTCTGTCGAAAATAAAAATCGTGTTAAAATCGGAGGCGTCGGCGAAGTCGTCGAGACAAAAACGAAAAAGTAATGTTGGTCGAGTTTTACCACAACAGTGTGTGTTTGGGAGACTGGAGGGCGTGTTAGTTAAAATCCCAAACAGGAGTGGTGATACGCTTGTGGAAGAAATAGCAAAAAAACATTGAACCAGGCACTACAATAATATCATACTAGGGGCTCTGCCCCTGGACGCTCCGCGTCCCAACCCCGCCTCGGCCTTTGGCCTCAAATGGCTGCTTCGCTTCGCTCGCAGTTGGAAAATTGTACCTAATCTAAAAAAAACTGGTAGTTGTGAAGAATTATAATAAAACCTGATTCTAATAATTAGCCCAATTGGTGTTTTGGTTCATTGTAGTCCCACCCTAAAATTATGTTCAGTTTTTGATCCAAATTAGCTGTTTTATATATAATAGGTTTGTAACAACCAATGTTTGAATTGAATTAAAATATAGATAGCATTTTTCGTTGATTTTTGTTTGTGTTTGTTTTTAGTTTGTCAATGTAACCTCAAAAAGGTAATACTCTTCAAATTTTCTAAGTAATGTTGCTATGGTAATGAAAGTAAACAAACATGATGTGTTGCTAAGTTTTTTATACGAACAGCTGTTTTTGTGCCCCTGATAAAATCAGCTGTTTTTGATAAAATCAATAGAAATCTTTCTTCCATAAGATTAACATTGAAACTATGAGGGCCACTGGGGCGTAGCCCTAATGTCCTAGGACTTTGGTAAATGGTATAAAACCTTCCCAGGGTTAACCTGTGCTACTATGCAAAATTTAAAAGCAATCGGATGAATGGTATACGAACGCAAAGTGGACAAAGAACCAAAAAAAAACCCCATAAGGAATACACAGCAGAAATTTGCATTTGATTATAACGTTTGTAAGGCGAAAGATACATGATTTGTATTGCTTGATGACATATCTATGAATGATTACCTGCAATTTAAAAAAAAAAATAAGGAAATCGGCCGGATAGAATGGCCGTACTGACTGCCACAAGTTTTCATAAATTCTTGGATAGTAAACATTTAAGCGTGAATCAGAAATATAATTTTGTAGATCCGGAAACTGGGACAAATACCCAGCGAGTAGAGCGAATGTAGAGGTCGGCTAAATGGCGGAATAAAAAGCAACGGGGAACAGCACGTCATCACTTGGACTCGTATTTAGCAGAGTATATGTGGCGCTTGCATGTGAAGCTGCTGAAGACGGCGACGCCTCCAGAACACTTCTCGCCGACGTTTCCGCCTTTTGTAAGTCAGCGCTCAAATAACTTGAAATCGTAAACTGCTGAAATTTGCAAAAATGCAAACACAGGTCTGTAGGCCTACTTTGGTTGCCATTTGGTCAGTTTAATGTATTACATCTTGTTCTGGACCTAGACAATCGTAGCCGCCTCTTATTACTCTACCTAATTAACACGTTCACTGCTAAGGACGCACATGTCAACCCACTGGAGAAGCAACAGTGAATTGCACGCCAACCCTCGTTTTGGGAGAATTTCCAATACACAGAGCATTGCGTGGTTCGCACGCCAACCCCCGTAATGAGAGTATTTTCAATGCACAGTGCATTGCGTGCTTCGCGCGAAAACCCCCGTATTGGGAGAATTTTCAATACACAGAGCATTGCGTGCTTCGCGCGCCAACCCCTGTATTGGGAGAATTTTCAATACACAGAGCATTGCGTGCTTCGCGCGCCAACCCCTGTATTGGGAGTATTTACAATACATAGTGAATTGCGTGCTTTGCACGCCAACCCCTGTATTGGGGGAATTTTCAATACACAGGGATTGCGTGCTTCGTCCGTGGCATTGTCCGCTTTAAAATATTACGTAGAAAGGTTAAACAATAAAAATAAAGTAATTTCTACTCGTTTTGGCTATAAATATAAAAATTCAGCTCCTAGCATAGAAAATAAGAAATTTGCGCAGCAGTGAACGTCTTAATGACAACCCAAACGTGTTCTTGGGACCATGATCGGTGCTCAATTACTGCGCCCGACCTTAGGGTGCGTTCACAAAGAAAGCTGGTTGCAAGATACTTGTTTCTAGGCGCTTGCTCCCAGCACTTGCAAGCCCTTGTGAATAGTTTTGGGTGTTCACAACAAAAGCTTGCAAATTTCATTCCGAGAATGAATTCCTCAAGTGGTGAAGAATTATTTTTGCTTCAAAATGTATATTATTTGAAAGTGCACCGAAAGAGAATCGGTATTATACATTAAATTAACCGAGGAAGAGGAAGATTTGGTGAATACCACCATCTGTTTCCTCAATTAAAATTGGACAACGTAAGGTTTTTTTCTTATATTGAGAATGGAGTCGAGCACATTCAATTATATCCTCAACAAAATTGAAACTACTTTGGATAAATCCTGGGGAAACTGGCAAAAGCAACCAATTCATTCGGAAGAACGGCTAGTTATTTGTATGAGCTAAGTTTTTAATATGTTTGAAACTATTTGTTTTAATAACCATTTACCATATAATAATTGTATACAAATAATTTTTAAAAAACATTATAACATAAAAAATGTAGTCTTCACTGCGAGTTGTCAGCGACTTGACTGCTACCAGCGCCGGAAAACAAGTATCAAAAGTTCTTGCTTGCCGGTCAGCGCTTGTAGCAGGCGCTTGCAAGTCGGAACAAGCGTTGTCTCTGAACGCACAAACTTGATACAATGAAAACTTTTTCTCGCGCCGGTCAGCGCCGGCCAGCGCTTGTTAGCAAGCGCTTGCAACCAGCTTTCTTTGCGAACGCACCCTTAGATCTCACCGTAAGGGTTACTGCGTAGTTCATCTTTCCAATTTAAATGCGCTAATAATGTGTTTTTTTTTTTTCAAACTAGATGCTTTAGTCACACAGACGAGTTTAAATATTTATCCACCAATGAAACCACTCAAGTTGTACTTGATTACTGTACTTCATAAATTGACTTGTGTTATCGCCAATGAGTATATACTGTATATACCGGGTGATCATAAAGTTCCCCCCGGTAACTTTGGAACAAGTAGAAATAAATAAATGAGCTTCGAGGTATCTTTATATGACAAAAGGAGATGAACTTTGGTGTAATCGACCATTTCACCCCTAACCCCAAAATGAAGGGTTGAGAGGGTAATTCAAAAATCTTAAATACAAACCCCCATCAAGTTATACCTCATTTAAAAGGTTAGGTTTGGTTAATAAATGAAGAAGAATGTCACATATCTTAACCCTATCGAAAACCCTAATAAAACTAAAGAGTTATCTTAATTTAGATTAAACGCTCAAAATGACATCCATTTACTTCTTTGCAAAAAAAAAGCCTTGACTCAAAGGAACGCCTTACATTACTTAACATCTGGATATGCAGCATTGAATAAACGCACTGTTTTGTGTAAATTCCTCCTTGTTTCCCTGTATCTACACACTGCAAGTTTATTCGTTCCTTTTAAGCTTATTAAATAACATGCAAAGAACCATTATTCCTTTCAACTGGAACATAGTGTTTATAACGTAATTAAAACCTAATCATTCTTCTTTACCTTGAAGAAAACTCCCGAGTGTACAGTATGATTTTAATAAAGAGTTCTGACTCAAGCCGCAAAATCGTTGAAACATGCATTCGTAATAACGTGTTTCGGATTCTATTTATAAATTAATAATATGGGAAACTCCTTCTACTTTAAGTTATAAAACAGGCTTTATATTTTTTACGTGTTAGCTTAAAATATGGAAATTATTGCTTAAAACTCCCAAAAAATGCATTAAAAATAATAAATTTTTACTCAGTTAAACTGCTGATTAAAAGGAGTTGCCGACGATATCTTTCAATTATGAGATATAAGACAAAAGCACACAGCCTTTAAGAACAATTTAAGATGTTTCAAAGCTTTTTAGGTTGAAAAACGGCGTCCGAAACACGAAAGTACGAACTGCGTATTTTTGCTGTTTTACGCAAGGTATAGAAGACCCTTAATGTAATATTTAAAATTTAACTGGCCGCCATTTTCAATATGGTTAAGATAGAGACCTCTAATTTGTGTAATTTTTCTTCATTTATCAAGCCCTTTAAAATGAGGTATCACTTGACGGGGGTTTGTATTTCAGATTTTTGAATTAACTTCTCAACCCCCCATTTTGGGATAAGGGGAGAATTGGTCGGTTGCACCAAAATTCATTTCCCTTTGTCATATAAATTTATCCTGAAGCTCATTTATTTATTTCGACTTGTTCTAAAGTTAAGGGGGGGGGGTCTTTATGGACACCCGGTATATAAGAAAGACCTGAGCAGTCAAGGCTATGAAAGCAGGGCAGAGCCCTGGTATGAAAGTCGTAATCGTCTGAAAACAAATCAGCTGTTATTGTACACATGTTTAACAACTGACAGACTTGAATGACTCCTTGCAGGAACACAATGCGATAAGGAATAGATTATACACTACAACGGTCTAATGAGCCACTCGTTCGGTAAGCCAAATTTACTACGGTCTTCCCCTTTAAGTACTTTACTTACTTGATATGCCCCAAGTTCGGGAACACTAAGGCTCTAGAGCAGTTTCAAAATAAGTTACAATCACCTATTGGAAGAACTAGGTTATCCTTTTTTACTTTCTCGTTATACTATAGTATAGAGAAAGTATAGTGATCGCAAAAAAAATCGATGTTGAGATTTTTGTAGAAATATCCGTTTTGGGACCCCCTGAATCCAAAAAAGTGGTTTTTACAAAATGTCTGTCTGTATGTATACAAAGCTAGAGCAAAAACTATTCGATCGATTTCAAACAAATTTGCACCAGACATGTCAAGTAGGCCTGTATAGATGCACGAAAAACGGGTTTGAAAAATTTTGAAAAACAACCCCCTTTCTGGTAAAAAACAAACCCAAAAAATCAATTATTTTTTTATAAAAAAACTGCTCTAACGATTTTGATAAAATTTGGCTTATTTGTAGCCTTTAATGTACCCTACCATATGCAAAAAACTGCATCTTTCTAAAAATTCTCGTTTAGCAAATAATAATAATAATAACTGATTTTGGGGTTTTTTTTGCCATAAAGAGGGTTGTTTTTCAGAATGTTTCAAAACCTTTTTTCGTGCATCTATAAAGGCCTAATTGACGTGTTTGGTACAAATTTGTTTGAAATCGATCGAATAGTTTTTTCTCTAGCTTTGTATACATAGAGACATGCATGCAGACATACATACAGACATACAGACAGACATCCTTTTGTCTGGCCTAGGTGATATAACTGGTTGCCCAATATTTAGCTGTCTAAATATCCTGACTAAAAAACTCTCCAAACTAATCTTCCAGTAATTAAAATTTAATTTACTTTTTATTAAGCTCAGTTTAGAACACAAGAAATTATTACTACTAAACAAGAAATTAAAGCCTTGTAAATAATGTATTTTTTGTGCTTTGGATATTTTGATAATTAAACACTGTGACAGTACTTAAAACACTAGGAAATATTGTGATGGAATGTGCAAACAATAGGTAAGTGAAAACTAAAACTTGTTTATTTTGAAAAATCAAAATTAAAAAATTATTCAAACTTAAAAAACCAGAAATTAAAACATTCTCCTTTCGTTACAATCTTTCTAACCAATAAAACTTTTAAACAAATTAATTTTATTTTACTTTACTTAATTTAATTAGGCAGAACACATTTCTTACTCTACTTGCTTTTAATAATTTTATTTAATTAACACAATTTTAATTTTCTTTAGTTTTTAGGTACAATTTTTAATTGCTCAATTTATTTAATTATTTGAATTTAGTTTTACTTTAATTTAATTAATTACGGATTTTTAAATAAACAACGAGAAATCAATCAATGAATCATCCTACCTAACCCAGTATATTCAATAAATTTATGTGAAGTTAATCGGGCAAATATATTTGGGGCAATAACGTAATTACGCTTTTCACAGACCTTAGGTACGCTTACGTTGCTGTTGTTCGTGTGAGCTGCTGGTTGGCTAGCAGGTTTGAGTCGCTCTCGTTGGTTGCGGTCTCGCTCCCGAAGTCGGGTACAGTTGAACAGCGTGGTCTCGTAGGCGTGATGCTCTATTAAATTTGTATTCTTGAAGAATTACAAGTGTCTGATAATGAAAGATGTATTCTTGAAGTCAGGGGTTCGCCTGTTCGGTTCCAGCGTTGTTAGTATCTCATGTCCGTAGGTTCGCTAGTTGATATCCTGAAGTTAAAATAATGAAGTCGATCTGCTACTTCATTGAAATCTTCTTATGTTCAATATTGTTTGGCTAATATTGAGCCAACAACTAATACCATCGCAACTTCTCTCGCTAGTAAACTGCCTCGAGTTGTAGTAATTACTGACATATAGTACTTGAAATGCTATTAACTTTTAATTTTAGATGTAAGTAGTACAAAATTTTATAATTCTCAATTCGTAGAAACAGTACATCTTATACGTTACATTTAAGATCTATAATCGTAATTAGCTGCAATAATTTTAATACGCCGAAAAAGTAATAAACTCACATTTGTAACAAGCAAAAAAAGTAAGAAGCACTAAAAAAGTAATAAACTCA
>JAGFPH010003992.1:21532-37436 GCA_018207615.1 Philaenus spumarius | reverse complement strand
GTGTAACAAGCAAAAAAAGTAACAAGCACTAAAAAAGTAATAAACTCTATCAGCTAAAAAATGTATTAAGCTCGCGCGACATCGTGTCTAGCGTTTACATAGGGCTGTTTCCCACTGTTTCTGTTTTCAACCTTTCGTAATTTACCCTATGTTTTTCTTGTTCCAAATTTCCCTTTTTCCGGAACTTTTCCTCTTGCGTCGCGCGTCGTTGGATTTTCCCGCGAGTTAGCTTTTCTTGTTGACTGTTCCTCTTCAACACGAATGTGAACGGTTGTCGTACGACTTCGCGTTCTTGCTCGAGGCCCGCGCGTGCCTTCCACGTCACGTTCTCCGGAAAAGTCTCTCAGTTTTCCTTCCTCACATTTTTTTTTTTTTTTTACTGTGCACTCGTTGCGAATTAATGCACTAGCCGCCATTTTGTTAAGTTCGCTGTATTTTTCTTGAAGTTATGGGACTTATAAAATCTACATTTTTTTCTGTTTTTTTGTGTTAACTAATTTTCCGAATTTTTTTTGATATACTGGTGTTTTAATACAGTAAAACATTCTCCTACTTTAACTTTAACTATTAGAATCTTTAAAACTTTTAATTTTCTTATTCAAATTAACTGTAAATGTGTGAAAACTCTCTCCCTTTTTTCTAAAATAATATTTAACTTTTTTCTTGGTTTTCCTTTAAAACTTTTCTTTAACTGTTATACCTGTTATACTTAAACTTTTCTGAACATTATTTTTTTCATACTTAAATGACGTCTGAACTTTGCTATTTTAACTATTTTCTAAAATATTGAAATTCGTTCACAACTCATTTCACCTTTCTTTTTGGTCTATTCTTATATAAACCAAAAATACCTTTCTTTCTGGCTTTTGAAAAATTTGAGTTTTTCCCTTAACGATGCTGTATAAAGTAAAGTAAAGTATATAGTACTTGCTTTACGATGCTGTAAAGTGTATATAGTAGTACACACGCTCGCGCGCACGCACACACACATGCACACACACACAACTAGATTATGATTATGATAATGTATCCTATTTAACTTTGAACTTGAATTACATAAGCATCGTTTAATATTACGATTTGGGAATTGCATGATTAAAGTGTTTCCTTTAGAAAACCCCAAATATATCATATTCCTGGATCGCGGTATTCCCTATGAAATCATTAAATAGAGGCTAAGTTAGTTTTTATTTCTGGACAAGCTAGAGTTCAACAGTCAGTTTCCGCAGATAACGCCTCGCTCGCCCTAACTTGCTCAAGGTTACACTACATACGTTCGAGATTCCCTTGCTGTCCTAGAAATATCGGTTTTTAAAATGTTTTTTGTAAAAACTGAAATTTCCAGGAATTACACGGGTCCTGCCCGTTGTAATACATAAGTTATACTCACTTTATCACAGTTACTTTATTACCTACATGCGTCATTAAGTTACCGAAACACCCGTTCGAAGTTCGGTTACACATCAGCTTCTCTTATATGAATTTAAACTGTAAAACACCACTAAAGCTTCCAAAACCGTGTCCAACGACATTTTGTGAAATCAACAAGTGTCCTGTAGAATAGTAGTTCAACGTGGCAAGCACTTTTCTTATTCCAGTTAGACAGCATTCATATTATGCATCTGTTCGTAAGCTATATGCTATAAACATAGGAAGATACTCCTTCAGAGCGCTTTTTCTTGTTCCACTGTTATATTACAATATTATAGACTACATCATTATTCAAAAATGTTCAACCAAAACATCCACAAAACAAAAATAAGGAACAGTTTGTGTAAAACAATTTTGTTTCTGGGCTAGTAAATGTATTGTATCCATTGATTGGTTTTCTTTATCATCGTTATAACCTTATTGGCGAAATATAATTTTACAAATAAATTAAAAAACAAAATATTTATTGAAGCGTAAATTATTTTAAAAATACATAACATATTATGTTAAACTATACTCGTCTTGTATTAGACAGAAATACATTCTAAAGATTCAACCATTTATTTCCAACTATGCCGCTGACATCGTGTCTATGGCCAAAAATTAAAAATTTTCTTCCCTTACTGAATTTTCATGTATTTTTTCTCACATTAATAATCTATAAAACTTTAACGTTTGATGAAAAAATATGAATCAAATATAACTAATTTGATGCATACTGATGGCTTAGAAATTTACAATGATTAAAATTTCTCACTGATTTGAATAAAAACCCCGAACCACAAAACAAGGAACAAAAACAATAACTAAACAACTAAATTGTAAGTTATGTTTAATACGCTACCCATAACTTACAATTTATTTGTTTATTTATTGTTTTTGTTCCTTATTTTGTGGTTCGGGGTTGATAAGTGTTCTTTTATTTGTTTAATTAAAATTTTTGCCAAATTTCACATTTTCCCCTCCCTTCAATCAAACGGAGGTAGAAATGAAAGACGGCAAACTAAAATTTTCGCCGCGGACCAGCGAGTTTGGTGGTTTTGCCGTACAAAGATGGCGGCGTTTTGCCTCACCGGCTATACAGGCTTATTACTAGCAGTGCTCTCTCCATCTTATTTATATACTCCATGGTCAGTACGGTAATTATTTGGAGAGAAAACACTCTAAAACTAATTTTAATTAATTAATTGTAATTACCTTTCTATTAATTACAATTTACTAAATAACAACCATCAAGTTAATTATTACTATTGGGAAAAATTAACGCATCAAAACAATCAAATACAATTGAATAAAAGCACTTAATTCTTTATTTCCAAACACGAAAGCCTGCCTCCAACACTTGCACAATTAACGGATTAACAATTAACATTAAACTTAGTTAATTGAATTTCACTGCATTGTGCATCGGCATTGCTATTAGGGGAGTTCTGCCAATAGAGCTGCCGATAAATATTGACAGCGTAAACAACTCTGGCGATAATGATGCTTAAATTGTATCCATTTATAATGAATTTAAAATCAATTGTACTGAACTCAACATTTTTATTTTATGTCCTACAAATAATACCCGTTTCAAATCAAAATATACAATTGAACTATTCAAAACAATCCTTGACAATGATTGAAAGTGATTAATGAAACGTGTATTTTAAATTTACGAAAAACAAAGCACCAAATTGCTAGTACTCTATTGCTAGTAGAGGAAAACAAGAGTAGGGTTTTATAGCTTGCATATTTATTACATAATTTAGCAATTAACACATTATTGGCTGCATTGTGCATAGAGAAATGGTACAAACAATATAAACAGTAAAATATTAATTTTGATTACTTCGACAATAAAATTTATTTTAGAAAACTAAAATGTGAAATAAATTACCTGAAGGTTAGGTCTGTTTTCCAGATATATGATAAGGTAAGTAATAGAGCGAATGGAAGATTCTAATGAAACCATTTATGAAATATGATCTTTGCGTTTTGGCCTTGTGTACACTTTGTAGAATTCACAACATGTGTTAGATAAAACATCATTCTAGAACTTTTAAAACTATTACTCCCTTTAAATCGTCCTATAAACAATCTTTCACTTGAATATCTTTAAAAGTAAATCAGACAATAATTCAAACAAAGGGTATTTCTTAAATAGGACGCCAAACTTCTGGAGTGGGTTCCTTACATAAAAATAAATCAAAAAGTTCCTATAAACATTTGCCCTAAAACGCTTTGTTTTCCAGATATTCGGCATTTAGTTGCTTTTTACAAAATAATTCATATCTAGAGAAATGTTTGACTGATTGAGTTCAAACTTGTGACGTTTAACCTGATAATGATCTGTCTCAAGAAAAAAAAGATTATATCCAATCATGCGTTTCAAAACGGCGGCTGTTTGAAAATTTCAAACCTAAATTACTAAAAAACCGTACATTTTAACAAAAAATACGAATACAACTTGTTTGTAGCCCTTTTGATTCCTTTTCGGATGGTGTAAATTTCAAAACAATCGGATGAAAGATAACAGCTAAGTTATAGATAATGACAGCAAGTGTACGTACAATATTGCTGTGTTTACTGAGATCGTATAGGATGCCGGGTTAAATAAACCAATTACTATACCTGAATTAACTTAACTATTATCCTTCATCCTTCAGGGAGGGAGAGGTTTTGTACCCTTGAAAGATGGTTGCGTTCGATTCGTACCATGGGGAGTCGGTGGAGAGTTTTGTTTTGGAGGAGTCCAACCTTTTCTTCCAAGCAACAGACAGAAGGGTACACCAAGCTGGGGAGTGTACGCTGTTTTGATGCCACTAAATAGGAAACGACTCCTTTTTTGTAGCGCTTTTGATTCCCTATCACATGGCGTAACTGTCAAAACAATCGGAGGAAGGATAATAGTTACGTTATGTGTAATAATTGGTTTGTTCAACCCGGAATCCTATACCAACACAGTAAATACTACAGTATTGTATGTACATTTACTGACATTATCTTTAACTTAGCGTTCGTTTGTACAGTAATTAATTACTTGCACTTATCAAAGTTCAAAAGGCTTCGTTCTCTTCTAGAGCAGTTGTTGAGTAAACAATTCATTTCAGAATTTTCATGTTGTTGAAGCCTGTGTTTGTGCTTCTCTGCATACAATTTGATTCCTACTGCGACGGTGTTCATCTTGAGATCACGATGAAGACTGTCATTGCGGATGAACCATGGTGCATTAACAATGCTCCGCAAAACCTTATTCTGAAATGTTTGTATTTATCTTCTTTCTACAGTCACAAACTGTAATCCATAGGTCCAAACACTGGTTTCAATATTTGCCCGTAGAGGAGTTTGTTGTGCAGATCTAATTCCGAGTTTCTCCCAAGTAACCAGTACATCTTCCTAAATTGTATATTAAATTCTACCTTCTTCTTTTTAACACGCTCCTTCCAGTATAGCTTGGCATCGAGTGTCACGCACAAGTATTTAGCAGTACTAGACGGAATTACTAAATGGGAATTTATTTTAATGGGAATTGGAATGTTTTTCTAGTTGTAAAATTAACATAGGTTGACTTAGATTAATTTAATTTTAATCTCTTCTTTATATAGATGCTAACTCTTATCAACCTCTCTTTGTAATTTTTGTGTTGCCTATTCCACATTGTTACCGGTCGCCAAGATTGATGTGTCGTCAGCAAAAGTCGCAGTAAGTGTATCATTTTATTGAGGAATGTCGCTGGGGTACAAGAGATATAGCAAAGGTCCAAACACTTCCTTGTGGTACCACCGCTTCAATTCAGAGTACTCTCCTTTGTGTTTGAGCTCTGAAACATCTTTCCGATGGGAAGATTCCAGAATCTGACAAATCAGCTCTGGAAGATCGCGCTGCAGTTTAAAAATGTGTTAGATAAAACATCCTTCTAGAAATTGTAAAACTATTTAACTAGTTACTCCCTTTAAATCGTCGTAAAAAAATCTTTTACTTGCCTATCTTTAAAAGTAAATTCGACAATAATTCAAATACACAAAGTTTACATAAAATTTAAACATAATGCTAAATGTCGTTTACGAGGAAGCAGTACGTTCATTTTATTGGCAACTGAGAAAAAGAGAGAACATATTCTGTTAACGTGTTATCTTACGGACAGAAAACAAATAGTATCGGTCAATAACTGCACATCTAAGTGCATGGATATTATAACAGGAGTTCCTCAAGGTTCTGTCTTGGGGCCATTCTTATTTTTGATTTTTATAAATGATTTTCACAGTAATATTATATCCTTTTCGGTTTTATATGTGGATGACACGACTCTGCTTAGTCCACACAAGGATCCTGTAGCAGCTAGTGCTAAACTTGTTAACTCTATAGAACTTGCAGTGACTTGGTTTTCGTCAAAAAATCTTAAAATTAATGAAGATAAGACCGAACATATAATCTTCTCGCTTAATCAAACTATTGGAAAAGGAAACATTTAATACCGTTAAATTATTGGGTATGCATTTGGACAGTAAGCTTTCCTGGGAATCGCAAGTTGCAAATCTTTGCATAATACTATCTAGGGTAATTTATTTACTAAGAAAATTAAAGCGGTGTGTTAGTTCGGAAGTACTTCTTCTAACATATTATGGCCTATTCCATTCAATGCTCATGTATGGTGTACGACTCTGGGGCAATTCGGGTCCTTCTGGGAGAGTTTTTATATTGCAAAAAAAAGCTATAAGGCTCATTATTGGGTTGTCAAACGGACAATCCTGTAGACCCAGTTTTTGTAAACTTGGGATTATGACTTTGCCTTGCCTATACATATATATATATATATATATTGTAACTTAATTCATGTCCAACAAAATATATTACAATTTGATAACCAATATGAGAGACATGGTTACAATACCAGAAACAAATGTGATATTATAGTTCTTAGTATAAAACTATCTAAAACGCATAAGAGTTATTATTACCAACAGTATATGCTATTTAATAAACTGCCTCTGCATATAAGAAATTTGCCAGGAAAAACCTTCAAAAATGTAACTAAAAAATGGCTTAAGCAAAAGGTGTTCTATTCGGTGGAGGAATTCATGGATTGTGATTTGATTAATATATAATTACGTACTTGAAGTGTGAAATGATGTAATGTTCTCTAATCCAATATGACATGTATTATGTTTAACGGCAATAAAGCTATTATTATTATTATTATAAAGGTGAAGATTAACCTGTGATGAAGGAGGAAGAAAACAAAAGATGTGATAAGTGAATAATAGGTCTGGCACGACTTCTCGACCGAGACTAATTTCCCAATAGCCACGAAAGATTTATCACCATTTGGCACTAAATGCATTTTGGTCGTAATACTAGTCACACCAGCGACGTGCGTTTAAATACTGGGTCAATTTATTTCAAAATAATCATTTGCGTGTTGTAAACCAAATACGACGAACCACAAACTTACTGTAATTATTTAACAGTGGATTTCATTTTTGGTAATACGTCAAAAGAAATTCATATTGTTAATATGTTTTGGGGTTTTGTTGCGATTTAGAATGAACTACCAATCCCCAAAATTATATCATTAATAACGTATTTTTATACAGAGCGGCCAGCTTCGACTGTCCGAAACTTTACTGGATTATTTGTCGGATAGAAACAAACAAATAATTCGACCACGCAGCTGAACCGCTGACGTGAGTTGAGCAAATTTCCAAAATTAAGTTTATAGGCCTTTGTTTCAGGGTTTCAACATACAATTTGGGAAATAGGCCTATTCACGACAGTGCTGAATAGCTGTGGCGTATAGGGAGTATGGGAGTATCTTCAATACACAAAGCATTGCGTGCTTTGCACGCCACTCCGTATATTGGGAGTACCTTCAACACACAAAGCATTACGTGTTTCGCACGCCAACCCCAGTGTTGGGAGTATCTTCAATACACAATGCATTGCGTGCTTCGCACGCCAACCCCACGGAAGAATCCACTACATGGCTTTGAACCGGATAAATCTATGATATTTTACGTTTTGATCGATTTTGGGGGAACTAAGAGAGCTATAAGATCGCGTAAAAAAACAAAATGCGAAGAATAACCTCCTACATTTATATTTGTAGACAAATTTATAAACAAATTCATTTTAGTAGGAAAAATCTCAAAAAGTAGTTACTTCCGGTCAAAAAACATGCTTCCGATTGTTTGATTTTTTTCGTCCGAGCGACGTAGACAACCAACATGTGTACCAAATTTGAACGAAATCGGACTTAAAATACGGCCGTTAGAGTGCGAACACATATATACATATGATTTTTAATGACACCCCAAAACGTGTTCTAGGGTCCCCATTTGCTACTCCCGACCTTGGGTCTTACCATAAGGGCCACTGCAATAGATCATTTTTCCTACGGAAATTCGCTAATAATACAATATAACGTGTGTCCAATCTCGCTGTTTTCTGTCTGTCCGTCTGTATGTGATTTTTATAAATACCTGTCTCAGGAACAGTTTCAAATTTCAACATAAAGAAATATCCATGAACTGGGTATGAATGTTTGTATAAATTAGATACATTTTATTTAATGTTTTCAACGCAACAATATGTTTCAAAATGGCATCAGTTTAAAATTTTCAATGTTAAAAATCTAAAAAACTATATATTTATAAACTAACTAAAAATAAATACGCCGAATTTGTAGACTATTTTAAGGCAAATCCAACGACATATGGTTTTTAGTAATTGAGTCATAAATAACGGAGGTAACTCAAATTTGGTGGTCGAATGTTGGGCTGAAGGTGATCATATTAAAGAAATTTGAAGGTGACCACTAAATTGGAGTTATCTCCGTTACTTATGAATCAATTATTAAAAACAATATATCGTTAGATTTGTATTAAAATTGTCTACAAATTTTGTAACTTTACATTTTTTTTTAAAATGTATAGTTTTCTAGACATTTATCATTGCAAATTTTCAACTACCACCATTTTAAAACGGACTGTTGCAGGAAAAACTATTTTTAAATAAAATCTATCATATTTAGATGAATGTTTATTCCCAGTTTGAGTATTATATCTTATACTTATAACTAAATAAATACCTTACATATACAACTTCTCGCAGTTCAGTAAACGTTGTTATTAATCGGTGACGACCGTTTTACCTATTTTATTCAGGCATTGTCAAACCGAAACTTGTTATGTTATATAGAATTTAATTTAAATGCTCCTCAACTTTAAAATTACACAAAACACACAACACAACACATTAACATACATCACAACACTTTGAAACACAAAACTATATTTAAAATATACGCAATGTTAATTCACTATCGTATAAGATGGACACACGGGTTCGCTTGTTCATTGCTTAGTCAGTACTGAAGACACTAGTTTTGCGGGTGGTTATGTCTTCTAGTTGAAGAGGTTAATTTAATTATACTTTCAAACATAGTGTTGGATTGAAAGTGGACTTTTTCGTTTAATAAAATATATGAATCAGAAATAGATTGTTTGTAGATTTGGAATTCTTCTAAGACATGCATAATTGGCCCTTTTGAACATTTAGGCTATGTAAAATTTGCATATCGCTATCTATATTGGAATAATTATGGCCTGTTTCTAATAGATGTTCAGCAAATTTAGATTTTATTGGGTTAATATTTCTTTTTGGCAAATGTTCTTTAAATCTGGTTCTAAACGATCTTCCCGTTTGGCGAATATTTTAGGGCAATTGTCACAGGATATTTTATATACGCCGCTTGCATTGAATGGGCATTTTTCTTTATTTCTAGGTTTTAATGCATTTCCTAAATTATTTCCTGTTTTAAATGCTGTATGTTAACGTGTTGTGTTGTTTGTCTTGTGTAATTTTAAAGTAGACGAGAATTTAAATTAAAAGCTATAACATAACAAGTTTCGGTGTGACAATGCCTGAATAAAATAGGCGAAAC
Organism: Philaenus spumarius; assembly: GCA_018207615.1. Taxonomy (NCBI): domain Eukaryota; kingdom Metazoa; phylum Arthropoda; class Insecta; order Hemiptera; family Aphrophoridae; genus Philaenus; species Philaenus spumarius. The sequence continues at coordinate 28,078 of JAGFPH010003992.1, read as the reverse complement.
GGTCGTCACCGATTAAGGGTCGGCTCTAGTAAATCAGAAAGCAACCTGCGACTCCAGCGTAGCGGCGGTAGGTTACGCGGACATTGCTCATCTTAAATCCATTTAAAACTCGCAATTGTTCAAATAGCGATTTTAAAAATATACCAAACTCTTGGGGACAAAATTCTTCATCCGAATGGCTTGGTAATTTTTCGCTATAATTAATATTTACAATGTAAAAAAATATTTAAAATCACCCTATAGCGGCGGTAGGTTACACGGACATCGCTCAGCCTAAATCCATTTAAAACCCGCAATTGTTCAAATAGCGTTTTAAAAAAAATACCAAACTCTTAGAGACGAAATTCTTCATGCGAATAGCTTGGTAGTTTTTCGCTATAATTAATAGTGACAACATAAAAAATATTAAAAATAAATGTTTTAAATTGTTAATAAATATTAAACAAAATGATTTTCTTAGTTTTGGAAAAGCCGTTTGCATGCATATTGGCCATAGCTTTAAAATGACATATCGTTCACAATTATCCGAGCAAAAATAAAGAAAAAATTTGGATTTAAATTTAACATTGGTCTTATGGAATGTCAGCCAACATGGCCGACAGCTAGAGTCGACCCTTAATTACAACGTTTACTGGACTGCGAGCAGTTGTATAAATAAGGTATTTATTTAATTATAAGTATATTATAACCAGTCCATAAGGCAGAACAACAAAAAAATCAGTTATTATATCTTAAACCGTTTCTGAAATAATTAGGTATTTTTGTTATGATTTGCTTGTTTTTTGCTGACAAACAACTCGGACACCCTCTAGTTGCAACATTATACAAAAATACAATTTAGAGTTACTTGTGAGAAAGAATTAAAATAATAAGTAGAACTCCTTTGAAATAATTAGGTATTTTTGTTATGATTTGCTTGTTTTTTGCTGACAAACAACTCGGACACCCTCTAGTTGCAACATTATACAAAAATACAATTTAGAGTTACTTGTGAGAAGGAATTAAAATAATAAGTAGAACTCCTTTGAAATAATTAGGTATTTTTGTTATGATTTGCTTGTTTTTTGATGACAAACAACTCGGACACCCTCTAGTTGCAACATTATACAAAAATACAATTTAGAGTTACTTGTGAGAAGGAATTAAAATAATAAGTAGAACTCCTTTGAAATAATTAGGTATTTTTGTTATGATTTGCTTGTTTTTTGCTGACAAACAACTCGGACACCCTCTAGTTGCAACATTATACAAAAATACAATTTAGAGTTACTTGTGAGAAGGAATTAAAATAATAAGTAGAACTCCTTTGAAATAATTAGGTATTTTTGTTATGATTTACTTGTTTTTTGATGACAAACAACTCGGACACCCTCTAGTTGCAACATTATACAAAAATACAATTTAGAGTTACTTGTGAGAAAGAATTAAAATAATAAGTAGAACTCCTTTGAAATAATTAGGTATTTTTGTTATGATTTGCTTGTTTTTTTTATGACAAACAACTCGGACACCCTCTAGATGCAACATTATACAAAAATACAATTTAGAGTTACTTGTGAGAAGGAATTAAAATAATAAGTAGAACTCCTTTGAAATAATTTCCAAAAGTATTTTAAGTCTTCATTCCCGGCTACAAGGACGTTTACACATTCATATGTAATACAAATTAGTTTATGTTCTTTTAATAATAACAAAAACAAACGATACAAAAAATCTATTATTAATACTGATTGTGTGTAAAAATACTTTCAAAGTTAGTAGGAAAGATAGAAACATTGATGATACAGTATAACCTATATTTAAGCAGTTCGTTCTATGGAATTAAAGCAGTTAAACTTGTTGGAAAAGATTGACAGCAGCTATAATTAGGATTGTTATACACTAGTATAGGTGTACACGCATCTACAGTAAACATACCTGAACCGTTGGTTAACCATCGTAAACATTCTGGGACGAAAATATACAAAACAATGTTTTTAGTCATTTTTGAAAAACGTTCCTGTTTGAATGTACTGTATAATTTTTTTTTATACTGAACTTCCTCTTGTTTATTTATTTTCAACTTAACTTTTAATAAATGAAAAGCAATAATAATAATAAGAACAAATTAATTATTATTTATTAATTTACGATATACGATATACTTATCTATTTGAACAAATAAAGATAAATCATTTACAGCATAAAATGGGCTCGTTAACAAGAATAATTTTAATCTCGGGGCTGGTGTCCGTGGACCCGATATTCAATCACAATATTTAACAAACACATAAAAAAAATACAATTAAAATATTGAGAATGTTCTGAAGAATAATTAGAATATTTATAATGAAATGTTCTCAGAATGTGAGGTTACAGTCAGGCAGATTAAAAACTAATAAAATTCTGGCTTTATCACAAATAGTTCTTGATTGTAAAGTTTTAGTTTGGAAAACAATTATTTTTGATATCTGTTCGTAATGAATTTAAAACATAATTAGTTCAACTTATTTGGATTGCAAAAAAAGGTTAAAATCAAAGTTTTTCACAAAATAAAAAAAAATATGTTAGGCCTATAGTTTTGGCAGCACTGAAAATCTAATTGTTATTCTCTCACCACAGTAGATGATGTCTTGCTAGTTGTTTTAAAACACTTCAAAAGATCAATTTATTCTCTTCGCTTTTTCTTTAGGTTTCTTCTTATCGTCAAGCCTTATAATATATTTTTTTAACCTTACCGGTTTTGCTTCTCCTCAGAACTCCCTTTTTTTACAGATGTTTTTAATTTAGGCTTTGTTGCAAATTCTGCGTTCCGATTGGTCGTTTTTTTTACTCGTTTCTTCTTCTCCTTGTTTGGCCGTCTGCCGTCAGTCGAGTCTTGGTCATTTGTTATTTTATAGAATAAATTTTGATTTGATTTAAAAATGGGTTTTATTATTATACATAAATATCTAGAAATTGTTTCCACTTATTTTTTAATTTGTGTGTCTTTTAATTTAAGTACAATGTTACCGTAGTCACGGATTTTGTTATATTAAAATCGTCAGCTGTTACAGTGTAGATTGCCGTGGTGAATGTATTATTAATTTATTTTAAATTGTGGAATGTCTTATATTTGGCCTATTTGGTATTTTTAGTTGCAGAATTTTATGCTCTTTATATAAATGGCGTTAAGTTATTAGTTTATATTCGTTAACAAAAAATATTATTGGTTTTCTTTCGTTTCGTAAGGCTTCTGAAACATCTGTTGAATTCGTGCGTGTTAGTTCCGTTATAATCCGCAAGATCGCTCTGTATGGTTCCATTCTCTGTATTTCATTATGATATCGGCTGTTTCGATTTGGCTCTATTAATAATTTAAATTTGTCTTGCAATTTTATTATTATTATAGGTTTTGAATTAGAAATTAGGTTTGCTTCATATGTATTTAAAGTTTATATGAAATAATGGAGATGTACCATTACAGTACAAAAAACTATGTATTTATCAATATCACCTTTGATTTTGTTTAAATATAAAAATGTATAGTCCTACGAATGTCCAAGGCTTAAAGTTATTGCAACAACACCATTGTATTAGCTACACTGATCCGATTTTAATTAACTTTTACGTCGATTCGAAGCGCTTCATGAATATTCCAAAATATATTTCAATGGGGCAATTTGCATCGCTAAAAACTAGAAAAAAACCTGCGTACTGTTGGGATTAGTCGAGGGTAGGTTTACTTGTATTAACTATAGAGTTAATATATTTCATGTGAAGGTAGTTGTGCAAAATATGGGGCCGGAAATGTAAACTCGGATGTGTAGAGGTCGAACAACGCGGAACAAAACGACTGCTACAGAAGCAGCGATTGTTTTGTCGGAGATGTCAACAGGAAGCTGGACGGGTTATATAGGATAATCCGAATCTAGAATATTGGTCAGAGTAGGGTGACCGGCCTGTGTGAGTTGGGAGGCTGCGAGTTGAGGCAAGTTTCGCTAGGAAAGTGAGGCCGAGAGATCCGATATACGGGGCGGGTTAGCTTCGCAAGAATCTCTTCACGGGTCAAGGTCTGGACCGTTGGAACGTCTGGAAGAGTTATCACGAGTCAAGTGAAGTGGTACATTGTTAAAGTCACAATGAATTTAGAGTTTTGGGGTTGGTAACATAAAAGTAACTTGCTTTAGTTGCCGATACCGTTCATACAGTCTGTCTTGTAAACTCGGTACCTACAAGTAAAGACCACGAAAACATACCGTTGTATACACCGAGCCCTTGAACGCTCCAATCGCCTTAGTGCGACGTTGTCACGTTCTTCCCACGCTTTTATCTTAACGCGGCTGACTCAACGCATTTATAATTCTTTAAACTGTGCTCTCAAGCCTCGAGCGGTAAATACCAGGAGTGTTCGAGACTAGTACATACGGCAACGCTGCGCGCCCATCCTATTGGCCGCCACGCAACGGTATTCTTTAGTGACCTTTAATATAGTATATGAATGGTGTGTTATTATTATTAGGTAGTGTTTTACGAGTGGCATATTTGCCGAGTCGAGACAATTTGTTTAAATGAATATAAAGTGAGCATTCTACCACTGAATCATTTATTGTTATTGATCTGTCCTTTATTAATATAAACTGTTTAAACCCGCTGAACAAAAAGGGTGGGAAATCCTACACCTATCACCTATCACCTTAAGGCTCACTTTACCTTGAAGAAAACTCCCGAGTGTACAGTATGATTTCAATGCAAAAGGCCTGACTCAAGCCGCAAAACCGTTGAAACATGCATTCGTAATACCGTGTTTCCGATTCTATTTATAAATTAATAATCTGGGAAACTACTTTAAATTATAAAGAAGGCTTTATATTTTTTACGTGTTACCTTAAAATGTGGAAATTATTGCTTAAAACTCTCAAAAAATTCCTTAAAAATAATCGCGTTTTACTCATTTAAACTGTTGATTAAAAGGAGTTGCCGACGATTTCTTTCAATTATGAGATATAAGACAAAAGCACAAAGCCTTTAAGAACAATTTAAGATGTTTCACAACTGTTTAGGTTGAAAAACGGCGTCCGAAACACGGTAATACGAAGTGCATATTTTTGCTGTTTTACGCAAGGTATAGAAGACTCTTAATTATTGGATAAAATAACTGGTTTCCAGAGTGTTTTCCTTCTTATAATAAACAAATTAAATTAGCGGTTTGTTGATATTTTTTTGTATGTAGGCCTACTCACTCAAGAAACGAACTTCAAAGTACCAAATTTGTTACAATCAGTTCTATAAAACTTTAGAAATAGGAATTAAAAACAGTATTTTTGTATGAAAAAATATAATTTTGACTGTAAAACACTATTTTCACTGAAAAATACAACAATTATGTTATCAGCTTATTACAGCTGATTTTAAAAAACGTATATTTTGATGTTTATTTGAACAAAATTAAAGTTATTTCCATATTTGTATTTGGAACTATTGATTTAAAATTAGTATATAAATCTCGTCAAAAGCACATAGTTCAATGTCTTAATTTAGCTACGCCTGTTTCGCCTCAACAGAAGGCATCTTCACGCATAGTACACCTTCACTTCAAGGACATATAACGGGTGAATCAGTGAACCACCCATGAGACAAATAAGTTTCCCAGGCGCCATTTTGAAACGGTTAATGATAAATTTAAACTTCAAATATATATTTTTGGTTTTTGAAAGACCTTACAAGTGTTCAACTTACAACTGCTTCGAGACTAATGTTACTATTTGTAGTTTTTGGTTTTAATCTGTTTATATATATATATATATAATTGTAAGTATTTTAAAAATTTGAAAAGTTTTTAGTAAGGGAACTTAAGCACATTTTTATAAAGGGTATCTTCTCATGAATCTAGGGTAAAAATTCGGTTTATGTAGGCTATGTTATGTGGTAACAATAAAACTAACTGTAAAACACTACTTTCTGGACGTTTTGGAACACCCTGTACATACGCAGTGAGATAAGTTAAAACTTTTTTCTAAAATGATCAGTGAACAGATACCTTTAAAATGAGGCATCACTACCTTCCTTTATATTTGAAAATTTTCCAAAAACAACCTCCATTCCCCAAAAAAGCACTTTCGGGGCACACTGTATACATACAGTTATAAAATTGCATACAAGGTTGGTTGTTGCTGTTTTGTAAAAAAAATGAATTAGTCAATTGGTTGAAATTAAAAGTTAGTAAATGTTAGCCTTCTGTTGAGGCGAGTTGTAGCGAAATTGAACTAGTATTGAGAAGGTATGAAACCCAAAAATTAAAGCTTAGTCATTTATTTTAAGATTACGCTTGGCCACAGAATTAAATTTTAAATTATAACAGCTGAGTAGGTGTATAGATCTAACTCAGTGCAAAATAATGTATGAAACTGTTACTGATACAAAATCTCTTTTGAATACAAAACCCTTTTGTAGTTGATTAAATACGAATTAACATAACAACTAATTTGTTTCTAGATTAAAACGTAGTTCTGAAGTGTGTCCCAAACTTTTTTTGTCAATGTGAATTTGGCGAGAGTTTTTAATGTTTATTTAAAACAAAATATATTT
>JAGFPH010003991.1:68327-102206 GCA_018207615.1 Philaenus spumarius | reverse complement strand
GTTGGGGACAGACGAGCGAGATGGACTTTGACAGCAGTTTTATGTTCTTTCTTCGGAGAATAGGGCCAAATCATATGTAAAATTGTGCTTTAGGTAGGCTTCAGACTGTTTTGTAATTCACAACCGTTGGAATATTGTGAGAGGGTCTTATAGCATAGCATAATTAAAAAATGTAATGCCATTTTTAATATATTCTATAGGTAACTTGTGCAATATTACCTAATAACAATTTACATTGGGAGCTCCATTTCTTAAAATTAAATTTTTTGTTTTTTTTCCTGATAACAAGGAAACTATTGGTCTTACAGGGTTCCGCTTGTGCTTGTAAATTAAAGCTAAAATAACTGTTCTACAACTTCATTTCCATGAAATTCGTCATAGGATGGGTATTGTTGTAAGCCGATATTCTGCTTAGAAGACTGCTAAAACTACTATTTTGAACTTTTTGTGAAATTTGCCAATTTTTGAAGTGTTGTATCTCGGGACCTATTGGATCTACAGAGCTGTGGTTGCGCTCAAATTGTAGAACATTTTGTCTAAAAGTTTATATGGTGACATTTCCACAGGATGCATCTTTTAGAAGTAATAAGCCAAAAACTGAAAATAGTCCTAAAATTTCGAGGTTTTTCAAGCATCACACAGTTAGCACAGGTCTTTTGAAGTTGCAAACTTGGTTTTAGACTATTGGTGTCTATCCCAACAATATCCAAAAAATCAGAACGGTGCAATTTTTGTGACCTAACACGATTGTTGAGTCTAAAGTGACTGGTCTATTATTCTTGATCATAGGCTTTATTTTAAAATTTAACAAAGATTTTTTAATGTAGGCCTAGTTAGGCTATTTGAAAAACTAATTTTTAAATAAGGCTAATAAAGTGTTACTTATTTACTTGTATAAATTATAAAAAAAAGTATAATTAATTATATTATTCCAGAAAAAATAATGGATAGTAAGGACCTTCCATCAGACAGCGACGAGAGTGATGAAGATTATAAGCCATCTGGTAAGTAATATTTTGCTTAGCTTTCCCAAGCTTATCATCCTACTTGTTAAAACTATTTTAATTTGCTTGTTAAAATAATTTTTGTTCTAACATAGAAAGGTTAAAAATCTATAAAAACTTCACAAACACTCTCAATATAACCAAATATAGTCCTACCAACAAAAGTGATTGCATGCCTTAGTTCATTTAAAATTGCTTACAAAATGACAAAACATGAATGTATACAAAACTAGGCCTAATATAAAAATATTATAAGAACTTAAAAGCGTCCATCTTTTCAAACATTATTTAATAAAAATTAACTCTATTTTCAATACAAACTTTACCTGTACAATTTGTAAATATCTAGTAGACTATGTTCTTATAAAGTGTTTATAGTATAAAAGTTAACATTGATTAGACATGCGTAATCTATTAACTGCAAATAAAAATGGAATGAAAATTTGGTGAAAGTATTCAGTGGGTGCATTCGGCCGCACTCACCGGTAGCTACCGGTAGGTATCAGTGCAATCGAATGCCAATAACCGAACTTCGGTAGATGACGTCACTTCCTCTATCGGACGCCATTTTTTTCACCGCAATAAATTAGCGATACATCATCTACCACAACGGTAGAAATCATGGCGGCAAAAACTATAACTTATGGGCACATTACACTATCAAAGTTATTTTTAAAATATTTGGTCAAACTTTAAATAACAAAGACCTTTGATGAAATCTTTGACAAAGATTTGTCAAAGAGTACTATATATTACACCTGTCCAATTTCTTTGATCAACTTGGATATTAATTAGATGTATTTTGGGGTTATGTTTCGGATTACTTTTATTATTTATTAACTATTATTACAAAATTACAGTTGAAATACTTGAAAGATCGTAATTCATATAATAACGGGGTTTAAGATTTCAAAAACTTATCTTAAAAAACTAGTAAATTTACTTTTACAATAAAGTAAACATAATGAAAGTTTCTTTAATGACTGCCAACCCACATATTACAGATAGCAAAACATTATTTGTAATTTGTTCTAAAGGGTTTTGCCTTACATCGCGGTTTTTGTATGCATTCGTGTGACTAACAATATTCTTTTTCATAATGAAAAATTAAAGTTTTATAACTTCAACATTCCATGTCAATTTTGCCATCGTATTGTAAATATAAAAGGAAAAGAACAGAAATAATATATATGAAAACAGAAAAAACTTATATTATTTTGAGGTTAGGAGGTTACCTAAAAAATCCGTACTATAATATTTTAGTACTTTTTTTTTTTTTAAATCTTTGTCAAAGTTTACACGACATGTCAAAGAATCGTTAAATTTCTTTAATGTAAAATCTTTGATCAAAGAAATTTGACGTTTATTTGATAGTGTAATATGTACCTTACGAATTTGACAGTTCAGTTACCGCTACATTCTACCAATGCATTTGGCCGCACAGTTGTTGGTAGAATCCACCACTCTAACGTCATCAACCTGCCGGTGGATCTAACCAGTGCGGCCGAATGCAACATTAACACTCCTGAACTGACAGTCTCTCAGGGCTCTATAACAAGGGCTATACCATTTTGCGCATTTACGGTGACCCAGTATCGGTCACCTATGACGTCACTGCGATGTTAACTGCGAAGACTACAGCAGCGGACTCCTTGTGCGATGTCGTTTACTCGCTGTTGTAACTCGACGGAAAAGCTTCAGTACCTTAGATAAAACTGAGATATTCTTAATCTACATAAAGTACGGATTCTGACAGTATAAAAAACTTTTATTTTAACAGGTATTTCGAATTTTAATAATTGAAAATATTTGAGAATTATCACTGACTGACTGGAAAAGTTACTAAGCGAGGAAATGAAGCATTTTTATTTTTGGGTTACAAACAAACTTAAAGTGGGAAAGTTGTAGCCAATGAATTGATCTAAACTTTTCAATTCACCGATTTGTGATAAAACGATTACATCATTATGAAATCGTTTTTAAATGAGCGCGAGGCGGTGATGCGCCGCCACTCCCGGACTACTGTTATTTGATACTGGAATATTTACATCCTTATCCATTACGTTTATGTACATATTGTTATTTTAAGGTAATATAGTAAATCTCTTGTCCCCAGGTAATTATGCCAGCTAGAAAAAAAGTAAGCATTTTATTTGAATATAAACTAATTATAATCTATAATTAAAATTTGATATTATTGAAGTGGGTGGACACAAAAAGTTAAGGTGGAGTCAAATATTTTCAATTATTAAAATTCGAAATACCTGTTAAAATAAAAGTTTTTATACTGTTAGAATCCGTACTATGTAGATTAAGAATATATAAGTTTTATTTTACTGAAGCTTTTCCGTGGAGTTACAACAGCGAGTAAACGACATTGCGCACAAGAAGTCCGCTACTGTAGTCTTCGCAGTTAAAATCACAAGTAAACAATTTTTGTTCATATACATAAGCCGCTACATGTCGGCTTTGTTATCAATGTATAATTTAAGTAACAACAATTTTGTAATGATTTTAGATACTGAAGTCATTCCATCCGAAGAAGATTCAGACAATTGTGTTGATGAAGGACATGATGATGAACCAGCAGATACTACTAAAAAATCTAATAAAAGAAAAAAGAAAGTGACTACTAAACAAAGGTATTTTATTGATAATTTTTATAAAATGTTTATATTAATTATAATAATGTACGCTTATATAAGTAACTTTATTTCTTATGTAGTTCTTGTTTTTCCTGAAAACACTGCAGTGCTGTTTCGCCAATCAATGTTGGCTTCATCAGGTGTAGGACTTAATACTTAGATATAACACAAAGCACAACATAGAACACAAACAGAAAACATAACTCTATACACTTAAAAGTATCCGAGACTAGTCCTTCATTAGTTTATTAGAAATAACCAAGTGCGGCCAAGGTACTGTGTGCTCTTTTCATTAGAAACTTATTTTTTCAGGAAGTTATTTTGTTATTGTTGTTTCAGCATAATTGTTTCCCTACTAGGTTATTAAATTGATTAACCTATATCCTACATTTAAAAGATCAAGTAATCATAAAATTTACTTGATTATATTTTATTTGGTTCTTGTGCGGTAGGTTCAGAATGAAAGGATTGTATAGGCTTAGATAAATAACGCTTACCACTAGCCAAGGATAACTTCAGCCGTACGTCTAGTCTATGTAACTTTATCCTTAAAATCAACTACGGACACAAGTGTCGCTGGGCTGATGTAATATAATTAATCTAATATTTTAATAAAGTAAATTCTTACGAAGCTTTCAAAGTACTTGCGATCAAGAATTTTAGACATCAAATGAAAATCAGACAACCATAACAGCTGATTAGGTGATGTTAATGGTACATGATAATTTAAATTAAATCAAAACAAATGCAAATAAACACAAATTTCAAAGTATACAACTAGGGATGGGTCGATTCTTGATACCACCGATACTTTAGCTTTGGTATCAGTATCGAGAATCGATAGCCGAAACTCGATACCGATTACCGATACTAAGAGCCAACAGATACTCAGTTGTCAGAACTGCCCGTTCTCGTATAGACTCCGTGAATGTAATCTCCGGTATTTGCAATCGCATTCTCTGTATTTTAACTCAATTCAGCATTTAACAATAAATATCAGTAGGAAAAATGTAAAACATTATTAATTTCATGTAAGTAGACATTTTCCCCAGTAAAATGTTTTAGGCAATTGTTTCTTTTCTTAAGTAAACGCTTCTCTTTTTATTTTTATTCATGCGTAGGCTGTTATTTGTACACAAGAAGTCTAGAGTAGGCTCAAGGTCAAACACTTATTGATCGTTTGTTATCGTGTCTATAGAATTAGGGTGTCTACTGTGAAGAAAAATAACACATTTTATAGCTCGGTAACAAAAGTGTTTAAACTTTAAAGTAATAATTTTATTTGTTTGAAATCGGGTAAAACTTGTTGGGATTTACCTTACCCGTGATTTATGATTTTTATGGGAGTCCCGACGGAATTCCTTTGTTTTACTTTTTATTTAGAGATGGGTCGGTTCCATTTTTTTCGGTTCCCGGTTCTAGAGTCAAATCGGTTCTATTTATTATTCAAGGAATTTAACAAGAATTTAAGAGTAAAGTATAAGATTTAATTTGAATACTGAAATGATTAAATATGTTATGTACAGATAATTAAATACAAGTATTCAGCTAAGTTAAATTGCAGACAAAAGTCCATCACTTTCAACGTCTATTATAAAATATTGCCACACTTTTGATGCCATTGCTGAAAAGACTAGCCTACTCCGGTTAAGTTTCCACATATCCTCAACTAACTAAACTTAATCAAATTAATATGTTAATTCAGTATAGTGTCGATTATCCGAAAGCGGAAATGTACTGTAAATAAATAAGTACATTACAGTACTGCACGTCGTGCCCGTAATTCCGAATTTAAAGGTTTTTACTTGCATAATCAGACGAGTTGTAGACTTCAGGGAGTTTGTGCGCTCAACGGAACAGCGGCTGCTGTTGAGTCAGCCGAGCGCTTGGCCGCCCTTCGTAAGTGAGTAGGACTACACAATTTAATTACCTGAACAAATCGACGCTCTACTATTAACAAATGCGGTAACTGAAACAAAAATATTTAAATTTAATAAAAAAAATGAATAAAACACTGCACTAAAACTGAATACTGTATTTACACACAGCGTTATTATTAACTTGATATTACAGTACTTTGTTCTAACAAGTTGTTCAGACTTCGGCGGGACTAAACTGACGCCGTCGAATCAAATTTTCGATGATTGAAGTTCCGATTATTTCTGAACTTATCCGAATTGAACGTTCAGAAACAAAACATATGATATTCCGAGTAACGCAATCCTAGTCAGTCGTAAAAAAACATTATTCCGAATAATTAAAAACTTGTTTTATTTTAAATTGCAACGCATTCTGCTATTTCGTTACTGAAACTCTCACGTGTTTTTCATTGGACTAGGTTAATTGTATTTTCTTAAGCGGACATTCCATTGTTTTCAGGAGTAGGTTTTTTCCCGGACATACGCTGTTGTATATTAAATTGCGTTTGAATGCTGCGTTTTATAAAATTAGCGCTAATAATATTCTCGGACGACGTATTCTTTTGCGGACATTTGTCATTTAATTTTTAATAACATTTCACCAATGGTAGTTCATAAAATTGGTACTAATTATATTCGGGCATCGATTTTTTGCGGGCATTTACTGTGGTACTTAAAATTATTTTACTGCCGGTGTTTTTTAAAATTAGCGCTAATAATATTCGGACGTCGTATTCTTTGCGGACTTTCGTCATTTTATTTATTTTTTTTTGGCTGTGTTTTTTTTTTAGGTATTGGTATCGAGAATCGATTTTTCAAAGTATCGAAAATCTGGTATCGACACATCCCTATAAACAACATTAATTTAAATACTCCCTGTCCAAAAAGTTTGTGCCAGCACTTAATAGTTTTCAATGATAATTTCAGTTGCTTCTATGTTCACCAAAATACACATTCAATAATGGAACTGTTCATAATGTAGCCAAATGAGATTTGACCATTTCAACTCAACGTTTTTATTAAAACAACCCATTTTTTATTGAATAAACAATCTAAATAATTTTAGCGACATCTTTAAACATCTGCACGCTCTGGAGTTTTTAATGGGAAACTAAACATTCTCCCTACTTTATTTTATAGTTGGGTGGCAATAATTAACATCACACAGTTCTACTTTGAGCATGAGAATGACTTTGGCCTTAATTCCAATGCTTTTCCATCGACATATTAAGTATTTATATTATCAACATAACTTGCTGATCAACAAAGTCATCATAATGTGTATTAAAAATAAAATATTCACCTAATGTCTAGCTTACATTACTTTTTTAAATATTCATTTAAATTATTTCATTACTTACGCATGTCAACACACACATGTTACAGAGTTATAGGTATCTTGGGAGATGCCTAGAAACTGCTGACAATACAAGAGAGGAATTGTGCAACGTTTAAAGTAAATGGTTGTAAATGCCTACCAAAACAACACAGGATTTTTCACTCCATCTAAACTTGTATGACTTGTGTTACTGTCAACTCATTAATCTTCCTAGTAGAGGAGTGGTATATTTTTAAGCTAGGAAATATCTCAGTCATCCCCAAGAAATCTGACGATACCTATGCTTTCATACTTGGTTTTAATTCTTTTTTAGTTTTCCCAATATTCACTGTGACTGACAGAAAAAACATTGATTCTTTATGTTCAGTTGTTTTTTTAAGGTACAAAACCGTATAAATCAATCAGAAACAAACAAAATTTGAAAGTAACAACGATAATAATTGTTCTTTAAAGACTAAACAAATTTTGAACCTATAAAAATGTTTACTTCTTATCGTTGCTTCAAGACTAAAAATGAAAAAAGACTTACAAAAATGGTTGCTAGGCACTATTTAGTAACAATAGAAACCATCTAAATCAGAGTTTGCAATTGTTTATTAAAAAAGTCTGATCTCCAATATTATAGTTTGTTCTGTGTTTGGTTTTTTTTATTACAATTTAGTCGCACCCAACAAACAATTAAAATCTTATCTTACTCTTACGTAGGGATTGTTTGTTATCAAAGACAACTCGCTTGACTATAATTATTTTACAGTGAGAGGATTATAAACATATATCTGATAGTGCTTACCAAAGATATATTAACATACAGAGCCTATTATTAATTCCGTCTAGATTCATTTAACACTGTGTAATAATAGCAATAAACATTTATCTTTGACTTACACTACAGGCAAAACTGAGTTCAAATTTCTACTCCCCAAATATGGATTCTTTTCAAATGAATAATCCTCCCCGTACATTAACCAATAAAAAATAATTCTAGCACAAACTAATTGTTCCCCATATTCACAATTCGTGCCCCTGCCTAATTCTGTCTTGGTGGCTCTCGTCGGTCAGATCGGTCCTCTTTCCTCGGCCTCGACTTATTCTGGCACCCCTATCTAAAGCCTTGTCTCGACGCATATGCCGGCGTCTATACCTCGAATGCTCCCAAGATGCCTTATCTTGCCAAAAAAACCTTTCTCAAAAGACCTAGTTTCGAATGATTCCCCTCTATTTTATACCTCCATCTCCACTCAGTTTTATTTGTATATCTTGATTGTTGTTCTACTTACAATTGTTGCAACTGTGCAACATATATAATTATTGTTGCGCCATACTATTACACAACATTTGCACGATGCCAATATATTTCTATCTCTAACTAAACCATCCAAATAAAACATAAACTATAACACATTCACTGAGCTAAATTTGCTTATAACTAAACAAATTTTTATTTATAGGCGAAAAACCTGGATGGTTATCGCCTGGAAAACGAAGAGCATTCGCGTTATGCTCAAGTAATTCAGATACATACGATCACACATGGTATAAAATCAACTTTTAATTTACAGACACAATACGATAAAATAACAACGGTAACAACAATAATTACACAATAACAACTTGTCACAGGGCTGTAAAGGGCCCTGTTATATAACAATGAATAAAACTATTAAAGTTACAACTAATAAATCTAAACATGGTATTTAAGTTACATAAATGTATGTTGTTTTCAAATGTTTCCAATTACATTCAACCGATGGAGGAATGCTAACACCATATTAATGGTTTAGGAGTCATCACCCAGCATCCTCTGAATGCAATTTGGTAGGCAAAACCTCTTCCGAACATGTTTCAGCTTTTCACAATCTAAAAGTAGATGTTTAATTGAAAGGAGATTTAAGCAGTAAGGACAATCCCTCCGACAAATCAGAAACTAAAATAAAAACTAACATTTATTTATATTAATTTAAAATGTTTTAAAGTATTTGCTACACAAATCCTGTACTGCCTAGTAGCTGGACCATCTCAAGATTTCTTGTTTCACTGCTATGTATGTAAACAAAAACTAACAATGAATTAATACAGTACAACATACTAAACTGCAACATTGCGGCATGTGATGGCACACAGTCGAAACAGCTGACTGAAAGAGCTTGGCAACTACAGGAGTTTTTCTCGCCGAGTAGTTTCATAATAACAGTTTTCAGTGGATTTTTGGCTACAAAATTTGATTTGATAAGATGTTATTGACTTCGTTTATATGATTTATTTTGTGTAAAAATATACGTAAGGAGCATAGTTCTGGCTATTTTTATTTGGTTATATATTCAACTTCTTTTAGATTGTAGTTTGGCTTTGCCAATGATTAAATAGTAATTGTTAACAACAACATCCTAACAGTTAACATTATGAACAAAGTAACAGTAGCAAATTTTAAAATAAATTACTCTATCACCTTTAAATTCCACAAACTCTTCCACTGAACAAAATCGTTGCTCTGTTAAAATGTTTTTTGGTGACATTTGAGCTATGTTATAAATCAGACTGCAGTTTATTTTACAGCATGATTTCTATATAAAATGAACCTGCTTCATATACAGATATGGGATGAGTGTTTCCCTCGAGTTTCATGTTTATTTGAAAAATATGTTTGTTAAATTTTTACAATTAACTTATTTGTTCGGACATTTGCTATTATTTGTGTACACAAAAATAATACACTATGATTCAAGAGTATAAATCAACTCTCTGGTCATTCCATGTATGAAATCACCAGAGGCCTCAACCGCTATGTATCATTTATTTACATGATTTGTATGTATTAGTTGCACCAACTAATTACATTACAAATACATTTTTACTTGAGTAGTTTTTTTAATATAGATTTTATAAAATTGATGAAATAGCCCGGTTTCACAATGTTTTGGATTACAAAAATTCTCATAGATTTACAGCCAAACTAAACTAACTTAAACCTCCAGTTACAGTATGTTTTCTGTTTGTAAACATATGTAAGTTGGCAGCACTTTTTATTTTTATAAAAATTATGTTTTCAGCTAATCCTTATCTGACAATGCTGATTTTGCAAGTTGGCTGAGAGTTCACTATGTCAATTCACCTATTCAACTTTTGGTTTTGTTTATATGGAAGGAGTCAATGAAAATATCTTTCATATTTTGTGTACAATAGTTATGCTTTCTCTTTTTGATGCCAGTGAAGTGTTTAGAATTTTTAGTTTAGTGCAAAATTACTGAACTGTAACTTACATTTTTTTTGTTTTATTTCTGTCATTTTTGTTTCCGCTCGATTTTTTTTAGTTTTTTACTTAGTAAAGTGTCTATTTTTAGAATATGAAAAACAAATTTTCCTGTGTTTAGAGACACTCTTTTACAAAAATGTTTAATTTACCTCTTAAACACAAATCGAGATTATATTATATTGCTACAATGTTTAAATCTAATATCTGTAATCAAATATAATGAGTAAACTTACTATAACAGGGTTCCTGCACGGTCAGGGAAAGTCAGGAAAAATTGTTTCATATCATTTAACCCCCAATGATTCAAATCCCGAGAGGTCTTTCTTTCTCCAGCTTGACATAACACAACAGCTATTGCAACAGTTTTTTTTCTTGATAACTTCTCCAGTAGTATATTAAAAGTGTAAAAATTACTAAAAAAGTAACCCATTTTAAAGTTACCAAATGGCGTGATTTGAAATAAAATTAGAGATATTATTTTGAATTAAATTGTTACTTATGCTAATAATCTTTATTTCATATTCCAGTAAGCATGGTTTTTTCTGAGAAAATCTAAAACTTGAATTTTAGAATTTAGGGATGCTGCTGATTATAGGAAATGTGGTGTAAGTTCAGTTAACTAGACTCAGGGGAATCTAAACACTAAAAGAGAACATCTACTGTTCCTGTTATTGTTCAGCATATATTCTGAGGAAATGTTTCAAAACTAACTTATACTTAGCATTAAGCAAACAAAATACCTATATTAAATTAAATCTATTTGTACTGGGGCAATATACTAAAATACCGAGGCGAGGAATGGATGGTAGGGTAGGAGGATGCTAAAATGTATGCAATAGAATTTATGTTATTAAGATGTAATGCAAATGCCATAGTAAAATAATTTCAAAATATGCCGTGAGTTGATCTGAGAAGTAAAAAAAAAAAAAAAATAAGAATAATATAAAGTCTGGGAAAAGCCAGAGAAATTAATTACCAAAATTCATTACGAACCCTGTATAAAAGAAAAATCTCAACATTATTTTACAACTAATTAAGCTTGTCAATGCTTGCATTCATTGTAATATTTTTTTGTTTAGGAGTAAAATTTCAAAAACTGATAGTAAAGAAGATGACGTTGGTTCTGAAAATGAAGATGAAATTGAGAAGCCTGTAAATCCAGTGGAAGAGAAACAAAAAGCAGACTCGTTATGGGCAGGTGATTTGTAAGCATTTATGTTTCGTAGGAAAACTTTTAAGATTTAAAACTTTATTAAAATATTTTTTAAATATTTAAGATCTCTTAAAAGATTGGTTTTTTACTAATATCTTTTCCATGCATTCAATACTCTTGTTAAACTCAATTTCATGTGTAAGATTTACTGTGGATATTACACATTAATATAAAAACAAATTTTAAGTACAGAGTTAGTGTATCACAATTGATTTAATAAAATATACAATGCAAAATAGAAAATAAGAAAAACATGATGGCTTTTGTTGAAATAGTCACTCTAATGGAAAGTTATGTTTTAAATGTAGTTATGATTATAATGTCATTTTCATTATCTTCATTAACAAAAGTTAAAATGTTCAATGTCTTTCTTTTTTTTTTTTGTAATCATCTGATTAATAACAGAAAACTTCTCCTTCTTGAATGTCAGAGTAGTTGCAACATAATAAAAAATATTTAGCATTTATATTATTAATATGGGAGGTACTGCTGCATTTGAATGAGTCATTTCATTCCGGCTGAGAATCATAGCAATAATAGTTTTCCCCTAATAGCAAAACTCACATAAGAGATAGTTACACACAAAAGATCTGAGCGTCAGCTGCTCCATTTCTTAAGTTGACACCAAGTGAAAGTTGTAAAAAAATTATGCTCCGAGTGTTTTATGCTGTGCCAAAATTTATTTCATGTTTTTTGAGATCATTTTGAACCAGAAAATAGTAAATCAGCTGTATTGATAAGAGGTGATTATACGTCAGTCACCATATAAAAAATGTTCAAAAAGTCATTTTATATTTTATGAAATTTATTGAGCTAAATTTTGACACATTTAAAATACCAAAGAAAATCTTTAGCTGTATTTATAACTAGAGTAAGACCGTCAGTCAGTGTCATAAACATTCTGCGCCCTTAGTGCATCTGAGTATTGCATAGTCATTTAAACATATAAGCTGACAATCTTTACACCCACAAACATTCAGCAGAGGTCGGTTTTTATTTTTGTTAGTAAAACTATTCTGTTTCAATTTTATTCAGTATTATATTAATTTAACATAAGTAATGCCACTGTATGCTGTGAATGACGAGTTTTAATAGATTTTTAATACTTATTAAGCTGCTATTAAGAAGCTGTTATTTTAACTTATTAACTTATTTTTACTTATTAACTAAATCTTGATGTAATTAAGGGCCGTGCCAAGTTTGAAATCCAATCGGTTTGACCGTTTTAGAGGTAAAAATGATTTTGTGAAAAAAACAAAATACCACATGCTAGACTGAAAACGGAGCATTTTAGGACCTTTGATATTTGGAACTTTTTTTTGTAATGATGCAATAAACATGTTGGTGAATTATTAGTCCACATTTTCAAAACTCCCTGTATAAAACCAATGATCAAAGGTCCAATATTAAAAAAAAATTTTGTTCAATGTATTTCTCTGTGAAAAAACCTTTTCAATCTATATACAACACATTTCTAATCATTTGAATATAAATGTGTATTCGTTATGTGTATTTTATTAGGATAAGTATCTCTTACTATAAGTTTTGGTAGTTTTCTGTAACTTTGGAATTTTAAACCTCTTACTATAAGTTTTGGTAGTTTTCTGTAACTTTAGAATTTTTAAGCTCTGTGTTTCTCTAAGTATGGAGGTTTGAAAAAACATTTATAAGAATAAATTGTAGAAAATTTTATTACCTCCAAAAACAGGATGACAAAATTTTTTCTACAACTCATTATTTTAGAGTTATTTAGCAAAAACCAAAATAATTGACACAAAACTGGACATACCGACACGTGCTTGACATGTTGGAAAACTTGTGTTTTTAAATTAGCCCAACCAATAGAGATTTTTTCATAATATTAAATCTAACAGCAAGCGGTATCCACATTGAGTTTAAGGGTAATACATAGGTATGTAAAATACAAAAACTATCAGGCAATGAGTTTCTGAGCATTTTTTATAAACAAAAATAACAATAAATTAGGACTTTTTGGGGTTTTTCGTTGATTTTATAAAATGTTATGAATGGATCACGATACTTCCAATGCAACATTTGTAGAGAATTAAAAAATCTACAAAATGTTTTTTTATTGATTCCAATCAGACCATTTTCCACCGAGAAAAGTAGGAAAAACACTTAAAAACTACTATTTTTCAAAAATTCACACCTTTGTTAATTTACAATATTAAGAGCAGATCTTTCGGAAAATGATTGTGTATGATGTGTACTTCAAACAGTTTAATATTGTAAACTAACAAACTCGGTGGAAAATGGTCTGATTGGAGTCTGTAAAAAAAACATGTTGTAGGTTTTTAATTCTCTACAAATGTCCCATTGGAAGTATTGTGATCCATTCAAAACATTTTATAAAATTAACGAAAAACCCCTAAAAGTCCTAATTTATTGTTATTTTTGTTTATAAAAAATGCCCAAAAGCTCATTGCCTGATAGTTTTTGTATTGTACATACCTATATGCTATCCTTAAACTCACTGTGTATGCCGCTTGCTGTTAAATTTAATAACAAAATTAGTCTTTTATTTTGCTCTATTGGCTGGTATAAATATGATGTAGAAAAATACTACATATAAAAAACCACAACTACACTTTTTGTTAGATAACCTCTCTTTTTCATGACCTGGCCGCTTTGGCTGTTAGTTTTCTTTTAGAAGATCTTAATGTTTGTAACGTTACTTTACTTACACCCCACATCGTGGCTGTGTTATTTTGTAAGCTCGGCCAACCCCCTAACTTATCAGCCTCAACGTATAAGCTTCCTACCATTTTTTAGCTACACATTACAAAATATCAAACTCTATTCCTTTACTACCTTCTTTCGTCAAAGCGTGGTAGTTCATTCAAATTGAAAATTCTTAAAAGTTAAATTCTAATCTCGGGTTCATAGTTTTACACAAAATGCGAGGAAAGTGCTGTTATATGGAACATGGAATGGTCGGCTAAATAAAACATAAAAACACTTTTACAAAAGGTATACAAACATAAACTGCTTTATATTATTAAAAAAATATATATAAAGTTAAATACTATATTAGTTTTTTTAAAGTCTATTATGGAAAAGTGATAGATTTTAAAATTGTGTTTTAAGTCATTATTTTTTTAAATACCTATAATTTATCTCAGTCCATGTTCAAGAATGTTTCAAACACTACATCATTTGTACAAACAAAACATTGGACAATCCCGCACACTTCTACGATGTTATTAAACCGTTGCGTACTTTTTCGGCATAAGTTTACAACTATAATAGTACAGAATTTTACATTACAATCGAAACAATGAAGAATGGATAAGAGACGACGCACATACGACTGAAGAAAGTAAAACCGAAATGGAAAATGTAGTAAAAGATAATGAGAATTTGGAACCTAATGAAAAACACCAGATAGTCGAACTAATTAAGAAATACCATTCAATATTTTCCGAGAAACCAGGTCGATGTCGACTATACCAACATCATATAAGAGTCGAAAACCCCGAAAATTACAGAGCACAGACATACCCCATCCCAATCAACTTACAAGATGCAGTTGAAAAAGAAATACAAAACATGTTAGATGACAATATAATCGAAATGTCAAATAGCTCATTTGTTAACCCGATAATCATAGTCAAAAAGAAATCCGGAGACCTAAGAGTATGTTTGGACATGCGAAGAATCAATGCACATATAACTCCAGACTACGAGTGTAATAGAAGCATAAATGAATTACTCGCCAAAGCCAGCAATTCAAAGTGGTTAACTACGTTAGACCTAACCTCTTCCTATTGGCAAATAGAATTAGACCCAGAATCACGACCGTACACAGCATTCCAATTCCGAGGAAAAATATACCAATACGTAGTGGTGACCCCATTTGGATTATCCACATCCCAAGCTGCATTGGTAAGAGCATTAGACCATGTATTTAGTAACTCAATCGAAAATTTTTCCCTTGTGTACATAGATGACATATGTATAGTTTCACCAGATTTCGACACACATTTAAAACATTTAGAATATGTATTCCAAAAATTAAGAGATGCCAACATGACAATTAAATTAAGCAAATCAATATTTTGTAGAGACACAGTGCCATTTCTGGGATACTACCTCACAACCACAGGCCTAGAACCAGATCCGGACAAAATTAAATGCTTCCAAAATTTTCCGTCCCCTACCACTAGGAAGGAATTAAAACGTTTCTTAGGAGGGATAAACTATTACAAAAAATTTGTAGATAAATATTCGAAGACTGTACAACCACTCATGAGGCTTACCTCAAAGAAAACTAAATTTATTTGGACTAATAAGGAAGAAGAAACGTTCCAGGCAATCAAAAGGTTATTTTTGAAAATCAATGTCCTAAGCCACCCAATACCAAATCAGCCATATTATTTACAGACCGACAGTTCTGACTTTGCAATTGGAGGGCATCTATATCAAATTGATGATAATAACAATAAGAAAGCGATAGTATTTATCTCCAAAACACTTAAAAATTGCGAAATAAGATATACAACCACCGAAAAAGAATTATTAGCAGTTGTGTATTGTGTGCAGAAAGTTCGACACTATATAATGAACGCAAAATTAACAATCATTACCGATCATAAAGCCCTAACCTTTTTAAAAACATGCCGATTATTGAACGCTAGATTAACTAGGTGGATACTAGCACTACAAGACTACCCATTCGAAATTATCCATTGTAAAGGAACTGACAATACCCTAGCAGATTTATTAAGTAGAGTCAGAATCGATGAAAATTCCAAATTACAAACAAACCCATCTTCAGATTTATTAATAGCACACATAGAAAGACAATTCAGTTCAACACTTAGAGATAACCTCAAAACATTACCACAGCTTCAACAAGATGATCCGACCATTAAACAAAAATACATAACAACCTTAAATTCAATTATAGATAATGATACAAATGAACAGAATAAATTTAAAATACACAACGATATACTCTATCAAAAACACAATCAAAAGTGGTTGATAGTAATACCAAACGTGTTAGTTGACAGATTAGTGTCAGAATGTCATCAATACTATCTTCACTGTGGTGCTAAGAAATGCTTGACAACATTACAGGAAGACTTCATATTTAAGAACATGTCCAGACGTATAAGAAAACTCATAGGAACTTGTGATATTTGTCAGAAATGTAAACATAATAACCATCCCCTATACGGAGAGACAAGTGGAGTCAAGTGTGAAGGCAAAAGCGACCTAATAGCTGTTGATTTAATAGGACCGTTACCAAAAAAGCCGAGGAGGTGTCCAATACATATTCATTATACTCGACACATTTACTAAATATGTAAAATTATACAACATAAAACGTGCAACCGCACAAACTGTCACCGACAGAATGTTTAAAGATTATATACCCACTTTCGGACCGCCAAATAGAATATTAACAGACCATGGCACGCAATTTAAGAGTAAAATTTGGACAAACAAGTTAGAAGAATTCAAAATTAAACATATACTAAATCCAGTATACCACCCTATGTCTAACATGGCTGAAAGACCGATTCGAGAAATCAAGCGATGTCTTCGAACCTACTGTTCACATAACCATAGGAATTGGGCAACATGCATAGATACAATAAATCAGTTTCTCAATGAATTGCAACACGAAACGACAAAATTTACGCCTAACGAATTACAATTAAATCAAAAGGATTACAGATTTTGGACAGAAATAATACGAAACCCATTCACAAATGATACCCCTTTAGAACAGAAGTTAGAACTGACAAGAACAAGAATTCAAACTACACAAGCCAAAAGAGCAAATAAATTCAATAGGACGCACAAAATAACCACTTTCAAAGAGGGCGATTTAATATTAGTCAAATCATTCCCACAATCTAGCCAAAGCTACGGCGAGACCGCAAAATTATTCACAATTTATGTTGGACCACTCAAAATATTAAAACGAATTGGCAAAGCCACATACACATTAATCGACGAATATGATAAAACCTATGGACCATGTATCTTTGTTAAGAAAATACATAACCGATGAACTTGTACAGACCAGATAAACTAATACAAATGATCAAAAGAAAGACCTGATAACCAACAGCAAACCAAATATAAAAACAACCATACTATACGATCTGAGAATCAGAACAACAAATAGTATTCAAATCCAAACAAGATAAAGTGTGATATAAATATGAACTATGTAAAAATAACCCATATGTGTACTAATATAACCTATGTGTCAACCAAGATAATTATATCAAGACTATGTAAAATATAACCTCAAAAGTAAACATACAGTGTAAATATTTGTGTCAACAGAACTAAGTGAACCCTAATCGACGCAATCCACTACCAGTGTGACAAATAAAGTGTTTCTCAAAATAACCATATTATAATTTCTCAAACAGACTAATATATTATTCCCCATAACCCCAAAACCCAAGCACGTCTAAATGACAAACATTATAGTGTTTCCCAAACAAGTGTTGTACCCAGTGTAAATAAAAAGCAGAAAACTATACCGTATTTGAACTATAAAGTCAAAGCAATTCCCAATCCAGTGTACATAAACCCCTACTAATTACAAAAACTCATCACAAAATGAAGTGTAAGTCAATATTATCCCACCATTTAACTACTACCAAATGTTCACTCTCAAACAGAGATAGCCTAGTATTAGAAACTGTAAATAGGATAAAACAAATGTTAAATTTTCAATACTGCTGAAATCAGAAGTGTACATGTTAACAATATCTGTGACGAAAGTGAAAACATTACCCAACAAGTATTTATGTTAAGTTAAGTTAAATCAATTGTTAATGTTAAGTTGTTATTTAATTTAGTTATGTATTTATGTGTCATATTGTGATTTAATACAATTATTAAACAAATTTTTAGCTCAATTAATCGCAAAAATTAATTTAAGGGACTATTTATAATAGTACAAAATCACAAATATATCAAACCTAATGTAAAGTAGCCTATCAAGAACCTAACCTTGTAAAATCGACATTCTAACTGAATGCATTAGCCTAGCCTATGATGCAATATAAATACACATAGCCTAGCTATAGGAATTTAAAAGTCAAGCAAATGTAAAGCCAATACCATATCTAGATGTTAAATTCAATACAACCGACATATAATTGTAAACTAGATAAGTAATGCAAAACAAACCTATTGTAAAAGCAATTGTAACCTAAACCGAATGTAACCTCCAAAACAAAACAACGCATAACAAATATAATTTCACAACACAAAGCACCACAACACATTCATATATTTATTTATCAATCACAAAACGCTTCACATAGAACCACACATTATTAATAAAAGAATTCAAGCAAAACAATCCGAAATTCCATTTGTAAACATTGAACACACTGTCAAAACCCATCGCAAATTGAAAACAATGTACTAGCACTACTAGCGTGGACCGCTAAATTACGTAACCTAATACACTGAAAATAAAAGTTTAGCGTATACAAATCAAATTGTTAGATCTGAATAATTACTTATTGTAATCCATATTATTATTTAAGTAGTCATTAGACAGTATCAATGTATGTAGATTCGACCATTGCAAAATGGAAGATAACAGCTGTTTGTACAGTATGTGTAAATGTAAGTTAACCAATCAGAAGTCAGTTTATTTTGTCGCGGTAAAATCTTTTACGGTAAACAATATTCTATTTAAAAATATAACAGTAAAATCAAAATGCATCTGTAATGCAAAAATAACTATCAAAACTTGAAAGACAAACCATGAAAAATACGATAACAAACGCACTATATTTATTACGCTAAATGAACGTTGGTCCGGCAGAGGAGCTACTTTGATGACGTCATGGTATCCATCCGCCGGCAAATTAATGGAAAATGCGAATAAATACAAGAGTCAAGAGACCTCTAAGGAAGGATGTGAACCCCGTAGTACCGGTAGCGTCACCAAGCCAAAACCGGCGTCCTTTTCAAAAGAGTCCTACAGTAGCCATCAACGTGAGAAGATGTGTTAATTAAACAGTGCTAATTTTTTTTAGTTTAATGAAGTAATAATCTGAACAGTGACTTAATTCGAATAGAGATTGGTATACTCTATCTTAACTATTTAAATATGAACAATTGAATGCGTGGAATGAACAATAGAACTTAAAATTATATAAAATTAAAAATCTTCAAAAGACTTTCTGTAACCCAAATCCTAAATTAACAGTCCCTTTAATTTTGAACTTTCCTGCAATGATATGAATGCGTATAATAAATTTAAGGAGGTATATTCAGTGCCAGCAGAGTGCCTACCCCGAGATACTTTTAAAATTCAATGAAATTAAATAAAACTTTTACCTTTTAATAGATATGCAAATTTCTACCAAAATTGAGCTAAGCCAGGGTAACTATGAACTTTTATCAAGGCATACCCAAGAATAAAAACCAATACAAATTGTAATATTGATAAATTTTTGATTTCTAATAAATGTTTATGTTGATGATGTTCAGAAAACTTGAGTGTTTAAATGATTTATTTCTAATGTTAACTTACTAGCTGATGAGAAGTAAGAATAGCTTCTATATATTATAAATTTTGTCACCACAATTTTAAGCTTTTTAGAAATTTTATAACAGTTAAGTTATACAACACTGCATCTTACTGATATCTTTACAGACGGCGATCTTTTTTTTTTTTTAGAAAAGTAAGAAGTGCTACCTTAATAATGTGACTAGTGACTGAAAGTAAATACTTCAGGCAATATGGTCAGGTGGGATTTTGTAAACTTTACTCCCTTTTTGAATACACTGGACACTCGTCCACTCACTTTGAAACCCAAACAAAAAAGCAAAACAACTAACAGACACCGCACACGTTTTTTCTAAGTACCAATTTATTAAGGCTGGTTCATTGCTCTTTTATAGATCAAGTTCATTCTTGACAAGGCAGGTTGCTGTTCACTTTCAGCTGTTCTATTTTGCGTACACATTGACCTTTTTGTAATTTATTTATTTAATATATTGTTATTCCCTATCTATCATTTCTACACACTTCCTAAATGTAACACACAAAATTATTCATTCTTATTAGGATGTTAAGTTTGTCATACCTTTTTTATTTATGGCCTTAAATTGGAAACATCTTACCATTGCCAATATTGTTTGGTTGTTGAATTCTAATTGACTTGTGTTACAATACAACATATTATAAAAAAACAGACCTTTTGTTAGGAAACCATTCTTTTTGACGATCTGGCCTCTACGATGTCAATTTTTTTAAATTTTATTTTTTGGGTCTTGATGTTGTGGGACACATTGTATAATATTAAAAAGATTTTAAAATACAAAAATGGGGAATTATTAATTGAGTACAATTTTCTGTCAATCCTAGTGTTGTCTTAACAATTACATCCGTTGATGCGTTTCTAGAACTACTATATTACTCAGTAGTTGAAGAAGATGAAGTATCTTCAAAATGCACCAAGGAACATAATTGTTAAGACAACACTAAGAATGGCAGAAGATAGATAATGTCAACATAATGTAGATCTTAGATATAATTATTGTGTTAATCTTTGTTTTTGTCTTTAAATGCAGCTCATAACTGAGTTTAATAATAGATTATATTTATATCTGAGTTTATAATAGTTTTGACTTATATTGGTTTCAGATTTTATGAAAGACTGTGGATCAGTGGTTAAAAAGGAGGAAAGTTCTATTTCCAATGGCAAAGAATTGGCTGACAAAAGACTTGAACCTGTCGATACGAATCCTTCCGTTACAGAAAAGGAAAACAAAGTCAAAGTAACAGAGATATTTGAATTTGCCGGTGAAAAAGTCTGGTAAGTATTGTAATGTACAGTCGTTTGTTGGTCAAAGTTTGTTTTGGCAAAATTGAAAGTAGATATCTCTTTACTTTTGTGGATTTTACAATGAAATTTGGCATAGCTATTGTAAAGCAAGCTAACCCATGTATATTCCAGTAATCCAAACAACCAGTGGTTGATAATTTATAAAAATATTTTCACCTTTTAAAAAATTATGGAAAATATTTTGTGTATCTATGCAGAGAAGACTGTTTAGGATCAGTGCCCTCCTCCATCACTTTTCCCCTAAAGGTGTACTTATAATAAGAAGGCCTACCTTTTAACACCACTAATTTTTTCAAAATGTTGCTTGCAGTACTTTCGGAATTAGAGGAGAGGACTTGGAATGACCAACATTTCAGTGTAATGCAGTTAATGTAGACATTAAAAAAGGGCCAGACCTTGCAAAACGCAGTACCCCAAAATTTACTAATATTTGTCATACTTTCAGTTTTTACTCAGTATTTCCTAAAGTATGCGACTGGCAGATACAGTTATTCTTTATCGAAGTATATTAAATTTACTACAATTTGAGGTCTAAGTGATCTCTGTAAGTCTTGTAGTTTCTGAGATAATGCTTATGCTTTCACTGAGTGGGTTATGACATTTAAAACAAACACCCAGCGGAATAAACATTGCACCATGGCTGTTTACTCCACTAACACTTCACATATATATGCGGCACAACTGACGAAAGAATTTTTGAACAGCATGATGGATATGGATAAGGAGGGCGAGTTAGGAGAGACGAGTGGGAGGTGGGATCCTTGGAGTAGAGAGGCCTCCTAAAGCAACATCTGGCAGCCCCACCCCATCTGCTTTCACACCCTGTTAAGAGAAATAGAAACAAAACATAAATAGCATGGAATCAGGAGTTAATAATACAAAATAATTTCTGTAAATAACACAAAATCATTCAATAATTAGAATACGAGGGGTGTTCAGATGGTAACTTTTGTTTTAAAATAAAAAACCAGCCAAATAAAATAACAATTTTTATTATATACATTTGAAAGGGACAACCTTAAACTATTTTTCTACATAGTCGCTATTCAAATTGAGGCACTTATCTTAACATTGCACTAGCTTTTCAATTCCGCCTGTGTAGCAATCTGCCACCTAAGATTTCTACCTGGTTTACATAGGTATGAAGTTCTGCATCACTGTCAACGCACTGTGTTGCGTGCCAGGTCTTCATCGCTGGTAATCGCTCGGCACCACTATAGTGGGTGATCACACACCTCCCATTCAAAAGCTCTTGTTTGTGTATGTGCGTTGACCGGGGGGAAAAACATCACTTTTTAGCTCAGTTTTCCCTGACGCTTGTTTTGTATTGCTCGCCTTAGTTTTGTCAATTTCACAATACCTGAGTTAATTGTTGACATATTTAAGGAAATCAATCGGAAGCACTCGCTCAGTGTACCAACACACAGTTGCCATAGTCTTTCTGACTGGGTTTGCAAACATTTTACTGGTTTCTTAGAAGAACTTGTGAACCCCTTTTCCATGGACTGTATTTTTGCCTTTCCTGGTACGACACGATTGAGAAGTGCATTACCATCCTTGTCTTGGTTTTCGAGGAAATTCAGAGATGCAGTAAACGCTGTTTTTGTGGTCTTCTGACAAGATTTTTAGACCCATCTTGCACATAACTTGTAATTAACCTAGCTTCCCCATTACAATCTCATGCAGTAAACTTTGTGAAATATCGTGGAAATGAAATGAGAATTCTGTAATCATAAGTCACAAAGTTACTGGCGATTTTCACAAAGTTTTTTTTTGTCAATTTCATCGTCAGTTCATCAGTTGCGAGACTAAGCTGATCACTGTGGTCCTCATCATGAACATTGGTGTGTCCATTTTTTTATTCTATCTCCTTACACCTCATAAAGTTGCTGATGAATTTTAATTTGTTTGAGGTTTTTGACCAATAAAAACCTAATCACTGAACGTAGTCCACAACTCGTGTGATTTCGTTTTGAAGCGCACATTTCAATAAATCATAACGAGAAAAGTGGAAAATCATGCTACGACAGCTTGATGCATACTGACTGCTAAGTCTGTTGTCTCCAATATGTCTTCTCTATACCTACATCACCATGTTAGGCCAAACGTTAGGAAACCAGTGGTTGAAATCTAAAGCGTCGGATTTCTACAAAGACGAAACTAAAAAGCTTGTACATCGTTATGATAAGTGTCTCAATTTAAATGGATACTATGTAGAAAAAATAATTTAACACTCAAAGTGGCAGACATTACTATAGTGTCATGTCAGCCAAGCTGTGTAAAGTGGCAGACATTACTATAGTGTCATGTCAACCAAGCTGTGTAAAGTGGCAGACAGCACTATTGGCAACGCCAATTGTGTTGAATATTTTACTCACTAAAGATCATCCTATCTCAATAAAACAAAAACCATTGGAAAGGAAACTTTAATATTTGTATTTACCAATTTTTTCTAAAACATATATTTACATATAATGTAATCATCGTTTTAAAATTGTAGTTGTCTAAAACGGCTGATGTCGCACGAGTAAGCACAATGAAATTATTCAAATTTGTCACTTTTGAAGGCTATTTAACAACTTGATCTAAGACAGACTTAAGAAGAAGATAATGACACCATTAGATTTGTCAAAATTTGAACTTTATACCAATGCCTTCCAATAATTCGTTACTCTTATAGTTTGTTAGATATGATTTTTTTTGTAAACCTTTGCAATTGGACAGTTTTCAACCAATGAGAAAGTACATTTTGCAATCGATATATCTGTAACAAATCTATATATTTGTATAATGATTTTTATATTGATTTGAACAGGATATTTTATATTTTCGTTTGGTGTAAGGTAAACTGATTTAATGTTCATAAGTCATTGATTTCCGGAAAAAAATCACATTTTTCAGAGCCCCATCGCCAATGTACAATAGTATGTCCTGCTGAGTCTGGGTCTAGTTGTACTAATTTACAAATAAAAAAAAGTAAATTATACAGTAACATACATATTCGTATACATACACATATATATGTACCGGGTGATACAGCTATGCTCGCGTTTAGTAACTTTTTACTACATTTAGTGCAATAATTATTTAACCCTACAACCGGCAATGTTAATTAAAATGGATTTTTTGCGTTTACAAGCATTTCTTCACCAAATGTAGTAATTATACCCCAATCCAAAAGTGTTCCGTAGCTATTTTGTAGAAAAAGATTTAAAGAATTCATATAAGCCAGTAAAATATTTATTGATGTAAAATTTACAAAGTTATTATAGCTCAAGAAACAAAAAATGTTCAGTAACGAATGGAAAAAGTTCAACTTTATTCCTACATAAAAAGAAGTAGGCCTAAATATTTTTTGTAATTTTTTCAAAATTTACAAAAGTTTTGTAATTTAGTTCTAAATAAAACTGTATAAATACATATATATATCGATTTCAAATTTCTTATTTTGAAAACATCAGTTTTTATGTTATACTACAAGACTGCTAACAAAACCAGGCCTACACTCAATTCCACGTCCACCATGCAGTACAGGTCTTACGGGAAATATACATGCTACTACCATTACTGGGAACATCATGTTTATTGTCATGCGGGTTGCGTCAGCTGTCTGAGCGTTGCATGGGACTGAAAGTCAGACAGAATAACGGCTGATTGTACAAGATTCTCATTTTTCCCTTTTCAAAATAAGCATCATTACAACAGAATAAATGTAAATTGTATAAATTTTCAGTTGAAAATATGGTAAGTTTTAAAATGAATACCCTTCATAAGTGTTCCATTTCACATGTGTAATCGTTTTTTCCATTTTCAGTGTTGAGAAGGAGGTGGCACCTGAAAGCGTTGGCGTTGGATTAGTGTCCGGGCGAGGGAGGGGGAGTGGAGTTTCTAGAGGAAGAGGTCGTGGAAGAGGAGGAGGAAGTGGTAGTGGTGGAATAGCGTCTATATTAAATCAGCTGGGTAAAAAAAATAAATTAAGCACGCTAGAAAAATCCAAACTCGATTGGGACAGGTTTAAGGTGGACGAAGGTATTAAAGAAGACATTGAGAAGCACAACAAAGGCAAAGAAGGGTTAGTAAACTATTAGTTGGAAAATTCAGTCTTTTAAGTACACCATATGCACTCTATACATACACTGTTGCAATATTTACTCGCATTTAAAAAGGGAGAGCTCCTGCGTGCTCGCACAATTGTGATTTTAATAGGTTTGTTTGCATTTTAGGTAATATAAACAAAAAAATGTAGAGTACCGGTAAATTATTCATACAGTAAAAACTTACTCATAATTTATTTGATCTATTTTATTAAATTGTGAATTTTTTTGTGGTCTAAATTTTTATTTTCCAACAACAACAAACAATTTGAATTTTCATACCAGTAGGAAACTTAAAAACAAATCTTTACTAAGTAAATTTGAAATAAACTTATAAATCAATGTTAACATAACAATACTAAATTGAAAATATAAAGTAACAAGACTCTGCGGAGAACATACACAAGCACAGAAAGGCATTAAAATACCCTTACACGTGTGCGGGAGTTATCTTTAATCTTAAGTAATACCCATTCATACACACAGAGACATAAGGATTGTGGTTTAATTAAAACAAAATATATTTATTTTAAATTAAAAATACATTTCAATTTGCCTATACATTCTCATTCATATATTCAAGCACAATCATACTCATAAATATATATTTATATACTTAAGATTGGTGACTAATTTATGATGTCATTCCTTTTTTAAGATAACTTTCTTGGCATTTATTTTTTTAACACAAAGAGTTTTTTGGGTGATATCATAATTTTTTATTAAATAATACAAATTATAATACATGTGTTACATTCTGAAACAAGAGTATTGTATTTGATATGAAGTACAGTACAGTCTCACTAATCCGGTCTCCGATAATCCGGACGGCCCTAAAAATAAAAAAATAGATATTGCAGTATTTTACTGGGTACAGTACACGCAATTGAAATTTGCCGAGAGCAAAAATAAGGGTTCATTTGTCCTTGGCTACTTTTAGCGTGAAGAGAAAGCTCAGCCGAGGATAGAACGGGTCGGCCAATTATCTTTTGTCCTACAGTATTTCAAAGAAGTGACTTACTTCACCAGCTCGCCGCACTAAACCTGACTGCAGACTGTCTGTCTAACTATCTGTCGAATCAACAGTCCCTTTTTGATTTGTTTTTCGTTAGACGTCTGGAGTGAAATTTTCAGTGCGCATTATTCATTTACACTGTGGTTTCAATAACTGAAAATGCTCGAAAATCTTTGAAAGTTGACAAACTTTCAGTTTAATAGTGTGGGACGCTAATGGTGTGCTCACAATTTGAAAATAAAAATGGTTTGGCACTTTAAAAATTGAATAAAGTCCAAACTTTTTTATACTTTTTAATTCGTGACATCAAAAAGTAGCATTGCGAGAAAAATTGTTGTTTTTAGGGCAGGTGCGTCATGCAAGCGAGAGAAATGTAGCTGGAAAGCTACATTTTCTGAAAAGTATTTTTTGAAAAAATTAGCTATTGTAGTTTCTATCATACAACAATTAGAACACGAGCTTCGTTTCGCGGGTAATGTGGCAACATGTACGGCCGGCCGGCGGCTCACGACCTGCAGCCGTCATATTGTGTATTTGACTCTAAAACTGGCTTCATTCTTGCGTTCAACTTGACCAGTCTATTTAATTCTGTGGTCGCTGATATTTACTGTATACTGTATTATCAAAACACCAATTTTAATACTTTTTCTCACTAAAAGCACAAATGGTATACATTTCATGCATATTTTAGGCTTTTTCCGTCTAATCCGGACAGGGTCCGGTCCTGTCAAGTCCGGATTAGCGAGACTGTACTGTAGTTAAACTTGTAAATAAAATTTTAAGTAAAGTTCTAAATCAGGTTTTGATTATTATTTTTTCTCAAAAGAAATTCGCTGAGTAGTATTTGTGCCTCGTTGGCCCTGAACGGCCATTTTGGGTCGAAAAACATTTTCCATTTGAAACCACTTCTGAGGTATCAACACCAAAATGTATCCCTGCACCTCTGACAATTAGTTTTTATCTCGCTTAAAATGTGAGCTTCCTAGGTAGATCGTGAGATATTTTGTTTATGGACATGGGGCAGAGGACATCGGAATTATTGCTTATTGTTATATTACCTAGATATAATAAATATGGTAATTTATGAAAGAAGTATTACTTGTAACGTGCTGTCGCTTGCCAGCCGTGTACAAACAAAATTTATTAATAAAAATAAAAATAAAAAATAAATCCAATTTTGACAAGTTTTTTCTAAGTTAACTAATAAAAAAAAATAACCTTTTTGCTGCGTAACAATTACTTGTAATCTCATATTTTCAATTTATATACTTTACTTTATTTACGTATTGCTAATTCAATTCTACAAAATATTATTCCCTTAACCACAACAAAAACAATCAAACATAACCCCAAAATTGAAAATAGGTTATGTTATAGTCAGATCTGTGGTTGTCACAGCTGACTACCAAATCTCTGTTACGCAGATTGGTTTATTCATCTTTGCGCTCGGTTGTCAACTACTGGGTCCGTGATTCCAGAAAGACGAGATCTGTGTTCTGTTCACAGACCCCCTCCCCCGGAACCAAAGACTGCGGCAAACAACCGACGCCATTTTATATTTCACTTAACATACACTGACTCTAATTTTTATTACAAGGTTCATTTTACCATGAAGTACTTTACCAGGAAGGGAAAGGACTCAAATCAACAAAACATAATAGTTGGCATTTTAAATTTACTCCTCCATGATTAAATTCATTGAATTTACAAAACAAAAATAAAATCCTTGGCAAATCATGTTTAAAAGTTTAAAAAATCATACACTCACACATTCAACAAATCTTAAGTGTAACATACAAAAATTAATATCCTATTTCCAAGTTTCCTGAATGCAGACTCTCTTTATTATTATTTACTTAAATTTATCTACTTACGTACGTTTTTTGATTTTATAGTGCACTTTTAAAAACTTACAAACAAAGAAAATTAATTTACTTTTAACACAACACTTTTTATTTTATGCATAATTTTTATTGAAATGGTTTTATAGTTCGTTAATTGTTTAGCCTCTTTTATCACTGAATTTATTTTATGGATAAGCAGATATAGTTCACTCCGAAACACTGTTCATTTTCTACAAGTCACCTTGCTGGTCGGCCATTACTATGATTCCTTAAGCCACGCTTACCCTCGAAATTTACCTAAGTCGGTATCTTCGACTACTGATGTCCGATTTTCAACATTCTGCCCTTTAACGTGAATTCGCTGTCTCTACTATCTTTAAACAATGTTTAAATTGTATTTACTACGGAAATACCGCACTCTCCATACTTATGGAAAAATGTACTCAGCACACTACAAATAGGTCTGTCCGGCAGTACATCTCTGAAGCAAGTGAAAAAGAAACTCGCCTTGAGCTATGAACGCTGTAATAGAGATGACGTCATATGGCGCGATGTATTTCCACCAATCATGACTGTCTTCTTATTCTAAATTGTCTTATTCTGTACTGGTTGCGAGGCTAATGTCTATTTTATTATAAACTGTGTCCCGTCACTGAGGCTATTTCTTGATGACGTAATGCTTTCTATTTAAAACCTATCTGAATTCTTTGACTCTTATACTTATGATTTTTTACTTGTTAAATACTTTTTCATGAATGAATTATTATAAAATTAAACTTGTCTGCATTCCCCCTTTGAATTTCTATGTTTATTATTTTTTACAAAAATGTGATCTTTTAACATAGGCTAAATCATCCAAAGTTTACTTTACTACTCCCTTTACGTTATACCCTTTTTTACTTTATTAAATCCCTGAAACTCACATATATTACATACTGTTGTAAAATTATATTATTAGCGAATTTCCATAAGAAAAATGAGCTATTGCAGTGGCCCTTATGGTGAGACCCAAGGTCGGGAGTAGCAAATGAGCACTGATCATGGTCCCCAGAACACGTTTTGGGGTGTCATTAAAATTCACATATATATATATGTGTCTGTGTTCGCACTCTAGCGGCCGCATTGTAAGTCCGATTTGGTTCAAATTTGGTACACATGTTGGTTGTCTACGTCGCTCGGACGAGTTCGTTAGCCAAAAAATCCAACAACCGGAAGTAACTATTTTTTTAGATTTTTACTACGAGAATGAAAATTTTTTAAAGTTTTTTCTAAACATATAAATGTAAGAGGTTATTCTGCACATTTTGTTTTTTTTTACGCGACCTTATAGCTCGCTTGGTTCCCCCAAAATCGACCAAAACGTAAAATACCATAAAAGTACCCGGTTCGAAGCCAAGTGTGCAAACTCGCGAGGCCACTAGGCGCAAACAAATTCTACTAATATATTGCGTACACACAGACAGCTGTTCAACGCCTTCTTGAGTAGACCTATTTCCCAAATTGTTGGTTGAAACTCTAAAACATAAGCCTATAAACTTGATTTTGGAAATTTGCTCAACTCACGTCAGCGGTCCAGCTGCGTGGTCGAATTATTTTGCTTTTGTTTACAATGTAACTAGCAATAGTCCATTTAATTTAAATTACCTTAAAATTTTACATTTAAATTCATTTACATCAGAGTTCTTATATTCCTCTAATGAGTACAGTAGTAGTTTAATCAAGCAAATCTAAATATTAGTATGCATGCAATGCACAATGATGTAAAGTATGTTGCTGGATCCTCCTTTGTTGTGTTGTCTATTTTATAATTTAACTTGCACTTTTTAAACCTAGTATTAATTTTTACTGCTAAATTCCGGGATTTCGGGGTGGGGGGGTTTGACCCCCTGGGGCTACGGCCTTGCACTACATAAAGTAGTAATTTATTATGAAGTTATTTGGGCTTTGATTAAACTGGTTAGTTTTAAATGAGCAATCTCTCCAACATTACATTTCAAAGTCATTACGATACTGTAATGATACCAAAATTTGACTTATAATAACCAGCAGGTTTATGCCAATTGTGTTGGCATTTTAGCTTTACTATAATAATGGATCAGAGTAATTGATTTTAAATAATATTATATTAATATATAACTATTACAACACAAACTAGTCTATTTTATAACTAAATAAATGTACCAATATTGAAATATAAAAACTATATATATAAAAATGGAAAGCGCTGTACTATCTTTACCAAATGAAAAACAAAATTTAGTGAGATTTGTAATAAATGATAAGTTGCAAAAAGCCATTAACAAGTGCAAATTCAAATATGGGGGTAGTGAAACCAAGTATAATAATTCGGAAGGACTAATAGCCAAAAATATAAGAACTAAATTGACACAACATGATTCACTCATTGTTAAAGCCGATAAAGGTAATACTTCAGTTATATTAAAACGGGAAGACTACAATCAAAAAGTAGGGGACTTTATCAACAAAAACAACATTACCCAACTAACAAAAGACCCCACTAGTGAATACAAAAAATCCATTAATAGGTTAATAAGCAAATCTGAACACTTATTAAACAACAAACAGAAGTTTCACTTGAAAATGACCAACCCCAAAACACCCACATTAAAGGGATTGCCAAAAGTTCATAAAGAAGAAGTGCCTATTAGACCATTAGTAAATTTCAAAAACGCACCAACATACAAGATAGCCCAACACATTGGGAGGATACTGCGCAATAAAATAACATTAGATAATAACAGAAGTTTAACCAATACATTAGACCTAATAGACAAAATAAAAAACACGACAATTAAATCAGGCATGAAACTTATCTCCTTCGACGTAAGCGACCTATACACTAATATACCAGTCCAAGAGGTAATACAAATAGTGCAGGACAATTTAACAAAGAACAATAGATTAAACACACACGAAATCATTGAACTTGTTAACTTCATCAACAGAATTATTAAAACAGAATTATTTTGAGCATAACGGACATTATTACAGCCAGAGCAAAGGAGTCCCCTGGGCTCACCCATATCAGGAATTCTCACTGAAACTTTCCTTAATCATATTGAAAACAAATTCATACTAACAAAACAAAACAAGCTCAGTGATAATATCATATATTACTACAGATATGTTGATGACATAATCATGTTGTTTAAGGGCAGTAATAGGCAAATACAAGAATTGAGCAATTTCATGAACAATATACACCCTAACCTGAACTTCACACAGGAAACAGTCTAACAGACCAATTCATTAAACTATCTGGACCCAACAATTTCAAAACAAGAAGGACAACACAAGTTCAAAATCTTCAGGAAACCCACAAATACAGATCAAACCATTCACGAGACATCCAATCACCCAATAACACATAAAATGGCAGCGTACAACCACATGATCAATAGACTGATATCGGTTCCAATGGATGAAGCCGATTACAAAGAAGAACTAAACTTAATAAAACACATTGCCCAAAAAAACGGATACAACCCAAAAATAGTAGATACAATTCGTAGTATTACAGCACAACCCTAAATTTAACAATACCATTGCTAACGTTTTCAGACAACAAGGCTACAAAATAGCCTACAAAACCAACTCAAACCTAAAACATACACTAAATAGCAACAAAACCTCAAACCAAGACAATTTCATGAATACCGGTATATACAGGTTAAACTGCAGTTCTTGTGACAAATTCTACGTGGGACAGACAGGGCGGCCTTTCAAAAAACGGTATAAAGAACATATCCAGGCACTGAGACACCCGGAAAAATCCAAATTCGCTGAACACCTTGTGAACTATGATCATGCTTATAAAAACATAGAACAACACATGGAAATATTACAAAAATGCGAAAAAGGGGATTACATGAACCGCGTAGAAGAATATCACATATACAGAAATGAACAAGAGCACCCGGACAAATTGCTAAATGACAAAAAACAGTTCGATGCAATCCCCACTTTCGAGCTAATAAGCCAGGTTAATAGGAAGTAGACATCAGCTGATAACGCACCAGTACACCGTACCGGTACAGTGTCTACCTAATAACATGTTTGAACTTTATTTGTGCGCGTGTGTCGTTTGTGTTATATGTGTTTTCTATAAATTATGTTAAACGTTTTTAAATGTGTTTTGACCACCCGACGATTGAAGAACTAAATTCCGAAACACGTGTCGTGAAATATATGTATTGAAGGAAAAACTTAAAATAAAAGGATTGCTGGCGGTAAATAACATATTAAATAGTTATTTATAAACATATCCGGTGCTCTAGATTTCATATTGTAATTCATATTGTAATTAAAATAAAATTAATACAGTACCTACATTACTTGCTTCTTCCTTTGTTTCCTCAAAATAATAACATCAGCTGATCAACAACGTGAGCACATCATATGCTTACAATGCTTGAGCATTTCTTCTTCTTTAATATCAATGATGTCATTGTTAACTGATTCAGGAGTTCAGGCATGTTTTTTTTCTAATTCCAGACACACACACACACCGTAGCTACAGTAGGGTCATCTTGGAGAGTGTCTGAGGGGATAGGTAAAACTATAAGAAAGTGAGACGCTGTCCGTTATGGAGTTGTAACTTTCTTAGTTATAGTTATATGTAATTTGTGAACCTAGTTTTCGTGGAATTGGTTGTACCGCCAAGGCAGGTTTCGGGAGAAATAGAAGGTTTGACACAACCTTCAGGCCAGATGCATTCCTTGTCTGAGAATACTCGTACTTTTTGTAATTGCATAAAATTGTCTCCCCTTTTATATTTTTCACTTTTATATTTTCACCTTTTTTTAAATTTGAAGTGTTCTTTTTAAGTGAACAAAATACATGGTAGATATGTCTTCTGTTAGTATAAAGCACGGTAATTTTTTTCTTAGCATTCTTAGCAAACCCAAAACTACCAATATCTAAGTTTGAGTTTGATATGTACAATATCAGAGATAAATTACTTTAAATATAGGATCAATAAGTAATAGAATTTTAGCTCAAGAAAGAGGAATGTTTTTTGAATAAATTAATGCTTTGTGATACTTGGGTAAAATTACAAATCCTTTGCTAACTTGTCTTGTGTAAACTCCATGGTTTATCACAGCCCCTTCATTACCACTTCCTATGTAACATTTCTAACACTTTAAAAACAGACGTAACGAAGAGGAAGAATTTTTGCAATAAAGCATGGAAAGAAATTTTGAAACCGGTATTCATTACACAACATTCTAGCGAAGACTTTTGTAGTCTAATCAATGGAATTAAGTGTGAATTATACATACTTTCCCAAATAAACCGTAATCCAACTTATAATGTACAAATACAAAGTAAACTGGTCCCTGTACTTGTTCAGGTAGATATATTTTGATAAATACAGTAGAGTCCCGTTATTCCGAAAAAAAATTCCGATTTTTTAAACTTAAAAACAGGAGAAATTAAAAAGACGATTGTGAAAATTGTACATTTATTGTTATACAAAGAAGTTTAATAGAGACATTTGCAATAATGGTTAATAGAACCATTTCGGACAGATAGTTCCTGTTAATAATTATTTTTATTAATTTATTTTCGTCTTAATAGTTTTAATAGTTCAAGTAAACAACAAAAATGGCAGCAGGGCAATTTGGTAATGTTGTTTATGTCAGTGAAATAGATAAATACTCGGTGAA